>VYZP01062111.1:8211-63684 GCA_013400635.1 Hypocryptadius cinnamomeus
CCTAGATATGAATTACAAAAAGATCAAATTATAATCCTAATTTAAGGTACCTACTCTGCACTCAACAAAATAATTTATACTCATTATTAAATCCTAAAACGAATAATTTTTTAGATAACAATATGGAAAGTTCTTTACTAGTATTAACAACCACAGCACCCTTCAGAGTGAGAAGGGCCTGCAGAATACCAAGGAACTTCTCTCTGCATTTGCAGAGGAAGAAATTAATGTACCATCCAATTCAGGTGATAGAATTCATTACATCCATTGCCTGCCCTTAGGAGCTCTGTGACATGGAGATCAGAGCTGTGCTGGAAAAGATGTGGTGTAACTGACTATTAAAGTATGCATTGTGAGCCCATTCTCAAAACCCACTTCAGGAAGCACTGCTGCTCTTTCCCCTGGGAACGTATTGGCCTGTTCTCAGGTCATCAAAAGGTGGTCCTTCTCTCTCCCTGCTTGCTTAGGCTTTGACCCAATAAACTACAGTCCCTAATCCCTCCTTCAGACCAGCATCACTGATTCAATTGCGTCTTTTCCAAAAATAAAAAATATAAAATGGAAGAAGTATGAAGCAAAAAGAGTAATCTGAAGGAACATGCAATCTTTGTGATGGTCTCAGCACTGAATTAAAGGGCAGAGACTCTCCTGTCACAATGTTCTAGCAAGCACAGTTAAAATAAATGTTGCTGCTTGATGTAAAAATGAGAAAAATTTTACAAACATTGGATTATTAGAAATCTGCATTAGTGGAGTCCAAATCAGAGCTTGGAGGCTGCTTCTTTTATAGAGAGATATCAGAGAACTCAAAACATTTTAAAAGAAGAGGCAACTTCCATTCTTTCCATCTCCAAATATGAACACCATGTCAGAGGTGATGGTAGTCTACCACCCCAGGGGCACAGCTGAAGAAGAAGTAGTAGGGGCCACACCAGCTGCCCCTGTGAGATACATGGAGGGAGAAAAAGGCTCTGGAAGATTTGGGATATGACTAGAGGAAGCAGTTTACCATGTTCAGAAAAACAAGATCAGAGCTTTATTAAAGACAAGTGGCACTTTTAAACCTTTAAGTCAAAAATACATATTAAACTAACTAATTGATTAGTGTTGGAGCTGGTAAGGTCTTTTTTTTACTAAAAAGATTGTAACATCTGATCAAAGTGGAGTGTGAGGAAATGGCAGGGACTGGTTTCTCCTCCCTTCACTGGTCTGATGCACAGCAACTTCTCTTCTAACCCAGACTCATGAGAGAAGGAGAAAGAAGAAAGAACCCCCTGATTTGAGATACCAAACCCCAACTCACTGACCTTTACCCATGAATCTGTCCCATGCCAGCAAGTTGAAGGGCATAAATTTTTTGCCAGGGTGAATCAAGGCAGGACATCATGTGAGCATTTTATGCTATGATACAACCACTTACAGATACATACAGACCTTGCTCATTCCCCTGGAATATTTTCTGCACACACATAATAGTAGTAATAATAGTAAAAATCTCCAGGATCTGTTGGGTCCAAAAGAAATCACTTCTAACCCTCCCAGTCTTCAATTATCCTCTTATTCCTAGGCATAAACCACCCTGTTCTGGTGGGAAAGACAGGACATTTCAATAACAGTGTACCCTGCCAAGGCTGATATAAATTCTCATTCACAGATCAGCTTGTTTCTGTGTAAACCCATGGGCTTTTTTCCATTATGGGCTGCCTTCCAACATCAGGCTGTTGCACTAGCTAGCAAGGAGCTGAATTCTTAAAAATATTGACAAGGAACATGTCAATGCCCATGTGTACTGATACCAAGCAGATCTCCTTCCAGAGGCATAACTTTTTTAACCAGAACATACTTGCTGGAAAGCCTGTTGAAACAGATGGGGCTATTTGCTATCTGATGCTGGGCACTGTGGCCAAGGACCTGAACCCCTTCATCCCCAAGCTAATCATCCAACAATCTAATGACTTCAGCAGATACAAAATGGTTCCAGAGGCCATATATCTACTCTTGGACACACATAAGCAATCCCTGATGATTTCCATGGCATATTGCTATTTTTTACATCCTCTTCATTTTTCAAGTGTGAAGAGCAGTTATCTAAGAGGCCAACAAAGTGTGACTAAACGATCAATTTCACACAGATTTTTGCAGCATGAGATGTATTTGTATGAAGACCTGGCATTATATCCTGACATCTCCCTGGAGACTCATCTACAAATGCTCCTGAGCAACACCTCTTCCTAAAACATTTTGTAGAGCTTTATTGCACAGCTAAAAACTGCCTGGAACAAATCATATTCTGTCCCTTTCCTATAACTGTGACTGGATTCAGCACCCTATAGAACCCCCCAGAATTTCTACGTCTCACTTTTGGACCTTTTAAATCTACACCAACCCTCCCCTGTTTTGATGGCCCTGACAGCGTGAGTATCCCTGGATTTTTTCTATTCCCTTTCTCACTTTCTGGTCTGCTCTTTGTGCATGAGTGCTTCTCTCACATACCCTGTGGCTACAGCTGCATTCGCCTGTGTCACCCCTCACCAAGTACCCTCAGGATACAGCTATTATTGATTGTTTGCCATGCCTTGTACAAGGAACCCTTCTTTGAGGATAAACCCCATACTGAACCTGGACAAGACAAAGGAGGACATCAACTCCTCCCTGAGTTCGTGTCTTAAAGAGTGGGCTTCTGCAAAGAGGTTCCTCTGTACACCACTCAAAGAGTGAAAATGTCTGGGAGGGTTTTGTAGGATGTGAAGGAATTTGGAATGCCTCAAACAATAAAATGGAAATGCAGTTAGTATTTTGGATTTCAGTCCTTGAGTTTGAATTATTTCATGTTTTCATCCATCATATGGTGACTTCATTAAAACACAAAAAAAATATATAAGTGTAACATTCGTGGTAGAAAAACAATATATTTCAACATGGTCTAATGCCAAGAGGGGAATTTACCAACAAGCAAAAAGTTATGCTGTTGCCAAATGGCTAGTCCTATAAGTTGACCCAATTAAAGTAAAATGAAAGGCTCTTTTTATACTCTTTTCTCCAATGTAAAAATAACTTCTTATAGTTTGAAATGCATTTGTTCCAAATGTTTCTAGAAGGCTGAATGTATGGCAGGATCCACAGCATTTACTGGCAGCAAGAGTGATAACTGCAAAAAGCTGTGTAACCACCTTTTACTTCCTGAGCTTTGAGGCCAAATTCTACCACAAAATGAAGTGAAATGGCGTGCCAGACACTAGAGAATCAAACAGTATTTGGACTGACATAGGCATCACACTCTGCAGGAAAACCTCAAAACAACTCCCCTAGCTCAGCGTCCTGCATTGTTCATAAGTTGTAATTCATACAATTAACAATTCTGCTGTTGCTGCTTTAAAAAAACCCAAACTGCACTTCTGAGAGGATATATTTATCATACCTGGGGTTTGGCAAAATAAAGTATTATTCACTCTTAGGTTGATAAATTCTCTGAGATAATTTCAATGTGCAAAAGCAAAACCTTTTTCCAATATAGACATTTATTCTCTTTACATTTCTGTAAGCTGTAGAATTCTGCAAAGCAGAATAGTTTCCCTGGAGTACAGCCCAGTGAAGAATTGGTGAATAGTTTATATTTTATAACAGTGCCTTAATCTCTGTTATTAGCTATGCATTTGGAATAGGACATTTCCTGAGTCCTCATTTACTGCCATGGTATTATAACATTAAATCAAGATTTAGGTTTTTGTTTGCTTGTTGCTTTGAGAATTTTACTCATTTAAAGGTATATTGCTTTGCTACATGTAGAGGAGGAAAGAACAAAAGACTCTTGTTTTGAAGAAGGAATTATGGTATTAGATGTTGCATTACAGGTACACGTGTAATAGAAAAATGCATATAATATGTACCACCTAGCATGTGTAATTTAATTTGTATGAGGATTTTCTATTCTCAAAAATTAATAATATTATTCCCCTTAGTGTTCTATTAAAGAATCAACAGTAATTTAAAATCATTAAAATCGCTATTACTGTAGATGTGCATGCAGAAAGAGAGTTGCACAGGACCTTTTTAGCAGAAATAAATACTGTGTCAATCAAAGTAAATTTCTCCCTTGGTATTTTAATTTAAATACAGCATTTGGGAGGGTTTGGATTTAAGCATGTTGGATTTCTTTTATTTTGGATGCATTCATTTTTTTTTCTTCCTTTTTCTGTAGCCTGAATTCCTTTGGAGTGTCAGGAGCTGCAATTTGTTTCACTAAAGCCAAAAATGTGGTTTTACTTTGTATACTTAGCACTAGTTTCTATGTAAGATACACACTGGACAAGTCTCAAGTAAAGGTCTGTTCCAGCAGAAGGTCAGACGCTTGGTGCCTTTTCCATATGTTCTGAACTGTGTTGCTGGCTGGCTGTGTGTTGAAAAGGAGCTTTGAGAAAGAAATCAGTCCTCCTTGCACATCTGGAAATGTTGATGGTCAGTTAGATTTTAAAGCATTATGGTCATTCTCCACAGCAAAGATTCAACGTACCTTCAAGGCAAAAGCAGCGATTTCCAAATGCTCATGACATTCCAGTGGTCATTTGAAATGGAGAGAGAATGGATTTTGGAAACCTAACAAATGACCTTACACCCCTCAGGGTGCTCCTGCCAGTGTCTAAACTTTTACACTGCTATTGCAGTAAGACAAAACTTCTGCTGTTGTTTTTTAGAGTGAATTCAAATTGTCAGTATTATTTACATCTGAAGGCTCATCCTGAAAAAGATTAAGGAAAAAAGAAGACAGGAAAACATTCTCAGGCAAGAAGTAAGCCCTGTTTTCCTTAAGAAAAGCAACAAACAAATTGTGCTCTATGTTCCCAGCTAAATAGAAAGATACCATGTTTTTAAAAATAAGACTATCTATGGAGACAAAACACCTCTTATTCATGAATTTTTTGTATATGGCTCTTACAAAATCTTTCTTCTCAAGAAAGCATTGTATGTCTCCTGGAATACAGAGAAGGGACTTATGGTGAGCATTTTTGGACCATCAATCAGATTCTAGTTCAGCAGTCAAATTTGTGCGATGGAACCACCTAAAGAGCAAGGTGGTTTTGTTATATTTTATAAGTGTAATTTGTAATACTATTTATAATATTATTTACTTACTATTATTTACTTTTTACTATTACACTGGAAATATTTTAAATTTCTCAGTGTGAAAGTTTGACCATCTGACATCCCTGCAAGAATTGTTTTCCTGAAAAGAATGGATAAACACCTCTAAAAATCAAGCTCCCCTACATCTGAATGCATAATTGCAGAGGTAGTCAAAATAACTTGTCACCTTAGTTAACTTTTGGTTGACTAAAGACCTTCTGTACTTTCCCAAAGACTTTGTATTTCACACTAGGATTGGTGACTCTCACTTCCTTTTTCTTGGCCTGCTTGTTGGGTTCTTTTGTGTTTGACATCTAAGTGATATTCCTGAAAAGATTTTGTCTTAGTCTGAATCTATTTGCAGGAAATTTGTTCACCTGATTTCTCAGTATCAAGAGACCTACAAACGAGTATGGAGCTGCCATGTTACAGGAGACCCATGGCTATAATTTGCTGTCAAATGAAGTGGGATAACTGCAACACAACCAGGTGGTTTGGGAGTGGGCTGAACCCCACACTCTGGGACATGTGAGGTGTTTGCTCACACTGTCTCTACTTGGTACCAGTATTATATTCCCCGTATCCAAGATAAACTCTCTTAAACCCTAACAATTTAGATATGGGCAGGTCCTGCTGGCTTGAGGTCAAATTCAGAATTTGACTTGTGAAAATCTTGATGTATTGGATTAAGTGCTGCTGACTTGCCACACTCTGGAGAATTTTATAACGCTCTTTTTAAGGTTTATCTTCAATGAGTTTAACAGGTAGCGTGAAACTGGAGACATGGTGGCTCTGCTAGCTGGCCATAGCTGCAAACAGTGCAGCAGAACCCTACTATGTAGGCAATCTCTTAGGCTTCAGCATTAACACATGAAAAGTTGACTTGAAAAGCATCAGAACTCTATAGTCTTCCATTTGTGCCACTTCCAGTGGACATAAATTCCAAGTGCAGGTTTCCTAAGGCACAGTGTTTGCTTTGGATCTTGGAGCAGAAAAGTAATGCCAGCTCCAGACTTGAAAGAGTAACTCCCTCCTCTTTTTTAAACATCCTGGTTTAAGGGTCAGGCTTTCTTGTTCCTATCTCCATTTCCATTTTTATATATGAAAAAATTACCTATTTTTAAAAAGTTTACAAAATGCTTAAAAATCTCTAAAGATAACCCTTAAATTATGAAATAAACTGTTCAAACACTATGTAAACGATATTTTGAAGTTACCAGTTGTGGTAAATAATTTGGAAATTAGATAAACAAGATGGGTATTTTTTCAGCATGCTAGGCCAATTGTTTGTGAAACATTCTTCAAAACCTCTTGAGAAAATGCTGAGAGGCATCATGGAGCAGCAAGGAAGCATGAGGCTCCACAGGGCAGGCAGAGTGGAAGATGACACCAGCAAGATTCTCTGGAGCAGTGGCTTTGGGGTCTGAGACCAGACCACAAATTGCAAAAGAAACCTCTGGGAAGTCAAGGGAAAAAAGCCCAGTAAATTCATCTGAGCAGATCTTTCCCAATGCTAAAACTAGCTATGTAGGGCATGGCTTGGGTGGTGGTGAGGTAGCAAGAAGCTCACTCTGAGCTCCAGTGACCAGCTTTGGCCTATGTGACACTCAGAGCTGGTGTGTCCAGTCTAGATGTGCCTACAACAGAAGCCATGGGGTAGGGATGGTCGTGGCATCCTGTAGATATTCCCAGAGGCTTGTATTTCAGGTGATCTCTTCCTTTACAAGCTATGGATTGATTTTAAGGGGCTTTAGTATAATAGGCTTAGCTCTGGCCATGTTTAATCCATTAATCTTTTCAACATGCATTAGTTTGCTAAGAGGCAAGGCAAATTCAGGACGACAGTGAAAAGGAGACCACATTCAAGTAATAATTGTTTCCATGTCAAAGACCAAGCATGAAGCTAATCTGCATAAAGCTAAGGGATTCCTTTCCTTTTAATTCCCTTTAAGTTTAGCATAACCAGGAACACTGTGAATATCTCAGGCATTACTTTATTTCAGATATGGCACATAGATCTGAGCTAATTAAAAGCAATTAATTTTCAGCTCTGATTCACCTCTGGGATTTCCTGAGTGTCCAGCATCTCCAGCCAGACTAGCCTTGTCACTGGCCACCCTGGTGCCAAAGCCATTGCTACTGCCACACAAGGTGAAGGGCCAGCAGGTAAATTCTTGAGAGATGGATGGGATTTCCAAATACAACTCTGGGAAATTTCCTATTATCAAGGATCCAACCATTTAACAAAGAGCAGCTGACTGATATTAATCACACCGAAGTAAACAGGGAATGTTCTTGATTACAGTGCAGCGCCTGTGCTGACTCAGGGCTTGTAAACGTGTTTTGCTCAGACCTTGTTCCTTCAGCTGTACTTTACACTTCTCCTGCTGCCAGTAAAGCCCAGTTCCCTTGAACGACATCAGCATTTATGCCAGCAAAATTGATTTTAAATTAAATTTTGTGACACAAACAGACAAAAGCAAAAGCATGAGAAGACAGAGGGAAAGGCTGTGAATTCATTATCCTGGAGGTGACTGTTGGGCACTTGTGACTTCTAGTTCCATGCCTCCAGAGCAGGGATTGCATGTAGGACAGGTTGGCTTCTTCATTAGGCTGTGCTCCGTGCTGCCCAGGGCATGCCTGCTACACCACCATGAACTCCATCCCATGCACAAGCTCTCATCAGCGCCTTGATCACTCTGGTGCTTGCGCATCAGTGTGACAAAGTGGGTATGAGCTGAAAAGTGAGACAGGAGTCAGGTTTCTCAGTACAGCAGATCGAGGGTAGAACTCTGTTCAGCTGACAAGACCAGAGGATTTGAGTTCCTTTAAACTGAGGAGAGCCAGATCTCGAGGGAAAGGGGGAACAGAAAGTGGCAGGGATTTTGCTTCTTTGTCTCTTGCCATCCTTGGAAAGAGGGAAGCAGCTTTGCAAAGGGTTGTCATGCCCATGGCTGTCAGGTGCACAATGTGAGCCTCAGCATACTTGGTATCCCAGGGGACTTCAGCAGAGGAACTTCTAGTTTTGGGTCTAAGTTCAGCCAAAGCCCTGGGCACTACTGGAAAGCACAGTAGCCCTAAGTGCAGGGAGAACCTAAAGAAAAGGCCTGTGTCATTTGTGTGTTTCTAGGTTGGGAGACTAGTTGAGCAGGATCTTTGTCATGTTGGACTTGGGCTTCCCATAAATGTCCCACATCCTTAACTCAAGTTGTAAGAGCTCCTCCATTGATCTGATCATAAGAGACTCATCTAAGACAGAGCAAGCAACTCTTGCCTCATCTGCTCCTGTGACGCCCAGCGCAGCTGATGGTCCTTTCTCTCTGGGCTGAGTGGGACAGGTTGCTGTGGCTGGGTATTGTAAGGGGCACGCAACTCACTCATGGAGGCATCGCACAACAATCCCCAGCACCACACTGAGGGGCAGAAGAAGCTAACTTACACATCTCAGTCCAGCTCAGGAACAGGCAACAATGTCCCAGCAAGCCAATGGAGAGGAGCATTATCACCTCATACCTGAGGCCCATTCCCATATCCTGACTATAGTACAGTCCATCCTTGCAGAAAACCACCACTGCATTCCAGTGCGTAAGAAAAAGACACTACGTGGCTAACATTGTTGTGTTTCTACTTTGACAGGAGAACAAACACCTCCAAAGTATGGTAAAAACTCCAGGATCAACACTGCTTCCTTCTGTTAGCTGGGAAGAAGACCACATGCCTCACACTCAATCCTTGTCAAACAAAACTTCATGTACAGCAAGCAACATCATTTCTTGTTTCTCCCAGCGCAAGAAGGTTCCTATTTGCTTTATTATCAGACATTATTTCTTGGCTTTGATACTGTTCCCAGTTAAGTCAAAAGGATTTTTGTCTTTAACTCTGATGTAGCAGCATTATACCCATTTCACACTTGCACTCTTCAAGAGAGATTTCTTATAATGCTTAGCGGATAATGTGCCTGGAGAATTGTGGCTGCTCTGATTTTTGGTTTGTCATTGTTATATATCCATTTAGTTTAGCTGTGTATCAGACACCTCTTACAAAACCCACAGGCATTTGATTATTGAAACCCCTACCAATTCAAAAGTTGTAATACCTTCTTGAAAAAATGCATCACTGAGTTTTGTCAGAGCTTGACTATTAGCCATTAACTTTCCAGCTGGATGCCAAAAATTTTAAAGAACATATCATATCAACAAATTAATCTGGCAGTAATTTTTAATAGTCATTAGTTCAATGTTTCACAGACAAAGCACTGAAAAAATGACAAGACATTCCATCAGTAGTTACAAAAACATTCATCCTTTAACAAGGACACATTAGTTAGCCAGCCAGCTTTGAAAATAGATTGACTGTAGCTGGTTTCTAAAACAGTTCTGAAAAGACTGTGAGCACATCTGCTGCATGTTAAACTGGAAAAATCTGGCACCTGAAGAACTGTTACGTACAATGTAAGGACTGTCAGACCCTGCAATATATCCCACACCAAGAACTCTGTGCGATGTAAAGCAGGTTATGTCAGACTCAAGAAGCAATGCTGGGCTCTGGGTACAGCACACAGTAGAGATCTGACATGCTGTTCAGGGGGAGCACAGGCAAAGCAGCTTGCTCAAGCTGTGACTTCTGATGCAGGAATTAAGATTTAGAAACAATCTGTGACCCATTAACTTATGCCAGTGGGAAAAAGGGCCTCCTGTCCCCTGCTCCTGCTTCGCACTGACTGCTGTATAAGCCTCTGCACCTCCTCCTGCAGGCAGTGTGGGTGGGGAGCTGGCTCCTGGGTGGGAAGCAGGACCAGCAAGCCGGCAGGTCCTCCTGCAAGTCCTGCAGGGAGCTGGCAGGGCTGCCTTCCCCTAGAGGAGGGGATCCAGGAAGCAGATATGATTCAGCTGCTAATGATTGAGCTGTACCTAAAACAGAGCTTGTAGTAGAGCTGCATTTTAACCCTTAGTTTGCTGGTCTCCTAAAACATTCATGTACATCACCTGCTTCTCCCTGTAAGGGGAGAACAGTCTCTGCTCTCCACTGGGACACTGGAAGTAGGAAGGAGTCTGACAAAAGCAGGGAGCATTTTAGCCTGATCTGACCAGCAGCAGCCAAGCAGCTCCAGATGCCCTGCCTCTGCACCCCAGGAACAGAGCTTCCCATCTAATATCTGGGCAGCTGGTGTCTGAGCAGACCCTAACTCTTGCTGGCTTCTCACCCAGTGCACACACTTTGAGACACTGTAGATGACAGCCCTGAGCATCTCAGGCTGTGCATGTCCCCTCCAGCAGGCAGGAAGGCAGCACAGGAGCAGAGTGCTCTCTCTGGATAGCACAGAAGGAACAAAGAGGTGTGCATGGCAAGGGGTGAGCCTCAGGTTGCAATAGCGAGACAAGAGCTGGAGGAGAAAAACAGGATGGAGGTCTGGGTGTTTCCCAGAATGAGTGCCAGAAAATCCAGGTTTCCCTTGCTGATTTCCATGCTGCAGCTGCTCATCACCAACAAATCCTGCAGCATTCAATAAAATGGGCTTTTGAGTTCCCATAAGAAATTTAGCAGGGAGAGAAGAAAGACAATGGAGTCTTCTGAGGGTAGCCCAACTTTGTTCTGAGTTTACTGAAGTGCATTTTGGGACAGGCAGGCTGAACAGGGGACAGAGCCTTGACCACAAAATAGCTAAAAGCCCTTCCACAGATTTTACAAAGGGAGTGGTCTGGGAAAGTTTTAGAAAATTAGAAAATTATGCAACTTTCTCTTAGAGCTGGAAAATACTAAAATATATGTATAACATCTATTGACTATAATGATTGTTGGTTGTGACTCATCAGCCACATAAACTTCTGTTACCTCGAATCTTCCATGAAATGGGGGGAAAGAGAAACAGGGAAAGTCATCAACAGACTTGTTTTCTGTATATTTTGTTTCTTCTGCCTTTTCCAGTCTTTCTGCTCTAGGTTCTGTACACAGAACTGTATCATTAAATGGAAATACTTATCATGAAAATACTACAGTGGGCTAGAAGCCATCTACTGCAATGTCTAAAGACCTCTTAGAGGATTAAAGGTAGGGCAAGGAAGCACAGCTTTGTTTAGATCTGTTTTCATTGTGTGCAAATTATAATTTGTGTCTGTATTTTTTTCTTGATTGCTTTATTTGGGCAGTTTGCTCCTACTACATCCTGGGGCTTTTTACTTCCCTTAAGTAACACCTGCTGTTGAGAAATCTCTGTAACATACATGCTACCTTCCTGTGTTTAAGTACTCATTAAGTCTAGTGGAAATCATTTGGGTGGTCCTCACTGCATACACTAATTTCCATACAGTACTCTACAAGAAGCCAAGAACAGAGCAGGCCCCACAAAATATGCTCTGCCAAGCAAGCATGTTAACAGGGTTTAGAGCAAGCCAATGGTCTGTTAAGATCAATGGTTTGGTTCACAAGGATATCCTATGCATGTTCCTGCCAGTCACAGATTGCTATGTGCAGATCTTAACCCAGTAAGAAACAGTGCAGTCTGCCAGGATATTGGATGCAGAAAAGCCATGGTGGGGCTGTGCTGCTCTGGCACCAGGAGGTAGTGAGGAGCCCACACCGAGCCAAGTGGGTTGGAACATGCTGATAGCACAAGTGCCAAACCTCTTAACAGAGAGAAACTCTGGGGAGGCTGAGCCTCTCCAATATAGCTTTCTTCCCTCCCCAGCGTTACTTTCAGTCTTATCTGGCTCAGATTCAGGAACTGGTTTTCATTCAGTTATTATTTCAAGTAGGCCCAGGAGAACTTCTCAGGCATGTTAGCCATTCATAAGTGCATGCCCTGGGAAGGCGACGCAGAGCCAAGGCACCACGGGCACAGTTCTGTGCAACACCCCCAACTCAGGAGCTCTCCTGGAAGAGTCCTGCACCACAGGAGCTGGATCAGGCAGGGGAGGAGCTGGCTGCCCCTGCAAACGTGCTGAGTGTCAGCAAACCCCTTCCCATCAGAGGGCTGAGGGAAAGGGCTGACACTGCCTCAACATTATCTCACTGATCAGCCGGCCCACGAGCTGCGTGGGATTTACCAGTACACAGAGCTGAGCAAAATCAGACCGTGCTTAGCCAACTCAGCAAGAACACAGGAAGTTTTCAAGAGCAGAAGCCTTTTCTAAAATAGTATTATAGTATGAAATCTTAAAAATTTGAAATGACTATACATGATAGTGCTGGGGACTACACAGTTACCCCTAAAATTTCCTGTCTAAGCTCAGCTTCACCAAGGACATGAAAAACATGTCCTGTTTGGTGATTTGTGTTGAACTGAAGCATTCCCCCTTCACAATGCCCTGTGGATTTGATGTAGGTATTTGCATTTTCTCAACAGGCTGCCTGTCACTAGTGCTGTCTTGCTGTCATCCCCCACCCAAAACAGGGAAGCCATGGTCTCTTTGTGGTCACACTGTCGCACCAGTAAGGCCAGTGAAGCAGATGTGACCTTGTAATTTTCTCTGCTCTTGCCATCGTGGAAAATAATTGTACCAAAATTGTGGTACGCTCCTGAATTGTGGCCACACTGAACTACTTCTCATTTCTGATTTCTCTTCTCTGAGCAGATAAGAATGACCTAGGGCCTCTTAGTGTGTTTTACATCAAAGACTGATGAAGAGTCCTGACAGCCTTGATGTCACTGCTGTAAATAAACCATTAATCACACTGCCATTCCAGGGAACAGCCTTCTCCCAGAGGGCATGAACCTCCTTCAGGTCACTAATATAAACCACATCTCCACTAATCCGGTGGGGTGGAGGTAATGTCAGGGCTTTCAAGGTGGGCTGGCTCTGTGTCAGGGGGACACTCCATTACTCTCATTGCAGTGCACAGGTCGTTGTGATGGTTCCAGTGAATTGTAAATGGTCAATTAATGGAGAAAGAGCTACAATGAATTGAATAATGTGCATTGCAGAAGGAGTTACAGTAAGAAGTGGGAAGAATAGACAGCTCGGTGTACTGTTAAAATTTCAGTACTGCATAAAAGCTTAATATAGAGGTGCAAGAGAAACAATGGTCAGTGACCTAGCACACAACCAGAGCAGTGTGGGTCTAGTACATACTGCAGAGCCTAATACCTAAAATGAATAACAAAAATTGTTAAAAATTGATCTAATTTTAAAATCCATACCAGGCCACTGTCTTGCCAGCACTACTCTTCAGTAAGATTGTGGAATTTATATTTTATACATATAAACAAGCATTTAAGGTATATAAAATGCATGTTACTATATATAATACATTATAGGTATTATATATTTACACACACATATGCATATATATCAAAATACCATACTAGTGAGGTTTAAAAATACAGCTAAAACCAAAGTCAGTCAAACCTGTACTCTGCAGCTGAATTGTTCAGCTATCGTGGGTGAACTGCAAACAGAAATTTGGCCTTCTGACAGAGTAGCTTTTGCAATGGGAACTGCCTCATTAAGCATGGCCGTCTACATGTCCCAGTGAAAAAGCAGCATAAAAACAATGATACAACAGAGCTGATTGCTGCTTCCCTGCTTTAGATACTCCTGAGGGCAGTCTGTAATTCCCAGAAGTTATTAAAATAGCCCTAAATCAGAAAGCTCAGGGCTACTTTAAAATACAGTAATATATTTTTTCATAAAATAAATTATATTTCTAAAAAGTGGTCCCAAGGGCATGTGAGTCAGATAGCACTGGCCACTTTCACACACTCCCTCCACACCACAGCCTGGCACAGAGAGTGCTAACACAGCTTTCTGTGGCCAGAAGAAACCCCAACACTTTCCCTCTGGAGGCTGAGCCTAGGCTTTAGGGCTGTGCCCTGTGGTTTACGTGTTCAGTCCAGACAGCGTGGCTTTGAAGCCATGCTCAAAAAACGTCTGCAGAGCAGCGATGGCAGTGAGTGGCTGCAGGGAATGCAGGCACATCACATCCCTCCTCTTGGAAGGAGCTCTGTGCTACAGACAAGAGGGGGTTCACACCATCCCCCAGGCCTCCCCCAGCTTCACCAGCTGTGCTGGATTTAGGACTCCCAAATGAAATGCAGTATCTCACAACTTGGGTTCTCTAAATACTTTAAAACCTGACACTTGCTAACCCAGGTGGACATAAAGGTGGATCTTCACAATGCAGACTACTCTCCAAAGGCAGATTCCTTACAAGGAAACCACCCCACTGGGCTGCTCTGCATGGCAGACGAGGTGCCACAAAAGCCCAAGTTCTCATCAGCACCACAAATACAGCTAATAAAATACTAACACCTCAGGCAACCAAATCACAAGTCTGCTGGGCTCCATCTATTTAAAATACAGTCAGGGCCAGGACTAAAATTGTGAACTTCCTCTGCTAAAAATTTGGGTGACCCTCATTTGCCTTCTAACAAAACAAACCAGAGTGTGTAGGGGTGTCTGTGTTAGCATAAGCCTGTCTGTAAAAGCCTGACTCCCTTGCTTGATGCCTTAACCAGGACCAGAAAATGAGATTGCTGACTTGGAGTGGAGTTTCTTAAGAGAAAAATGAACTAAAGAAATGTTTTACTCTGCCGAAGCACGCATTGTCTTTGGAGTCCAAAGCACTGCTATTTAAAAATGTCTTTTGCAAACCAAGGGTCATGAGTTTCCAAGCTGTCAAAAGAATCCCTCTCATTACAACCATACGTAGGTCAGGATTCAGCGCTGTCCAACACAGAGATTCATGAGCTGGGCCTCCCACAAGCATCCTTGGGGAGATGAGCACAAGGTAAGCTGCCTTCCATTTCTGTCAACAGAAGCTCAGCTGCGTTCTCCCAAGCCTCATGCCACAGTCTGCATACTTAGTTTTTCAATATAATATTCATTCCAATTTTAATTTGTAAGTTTGTTTATATACCTACTTTGAGTCTTTTCTGTGCACCTCCTGCATAATCTTCCATACTTAAATGCAAGTACAGGCTTGAACCCCTCTTTAGCAACACTTTTTAAGTAGCAACAGTAAGATAAAGGTATAAAATTTTGAATTTTGCCTTTTTTCACTTTCTTAAGGAATATTTGTTTTGAAGGATATAGTTTATAACATAAGGAATGAAAATATGTATTTAAACCATGTTTCATCTAATTAAGAAGATTTTAGAAGTCAATTTATTTTAAATAAAAACACCTGGCTGATCTGCCCAATACATAGATTTAATGCTATTCTGACAGTCTGACAGCCTGGGACAATAAAAGAGCATTAGCTTTATTACCACCCTGTATTACCACCTACATTAGACTGAAATAAAGTTTCAGAATGTACCTGTGAGCTGGACAGAAGATACCCATGAAGTCTTGAGAAGCAGAGCTAAGCACATATTTGTGCTTCTTCTGACAGAGACTGACATTTATGTGTGAATTTCTGGAGTTGCCAATGAGCACTCTGGTAAAAATGAACCTAGAAAATACACACAGGGTCCATACACAAAAGTCCTCAACTGCTGTGTGGAGTGAGACCCTCAGTGTCTCACCACACCTATCAGTGCAGGCTTGCCACCACCCCTCCTACCATGGCCGCTCCCCTACACCCTGTCACAGCCTGGAGAGAGGCACCAGTGGGGTCTGCAGCTGAGGGGAGGCTGGGCTTGCTGCTCCTCAGCTGTTCTGCACATCCTGCACATCCTTATTGCTGGGCCTGGACACAAGCAGCTGCTTCTCTTTTGTCTCTTCCCTGAAGAAAATGCAGCAGCTCAGCATGGGAAAAAGAGGCAGCAGGACCTACTGGTGATCCTAAGCTGCTACCAGCAGCCTGACACCCTCCACACCCTGGTTGATCTTTCATGGTGCCTAAACTGGTCCCAAAACACTTGGCTTTCCTCTCCAAGCTACCAAATAGAGTTTACAGTCCTGAAGTAGCCTGAAATTTAAGAAGCTGTTTCAGATGGTGTAGCCATCCATGGTCACCAGCAAGGCTCCACAGTTCCCTTCCAGTCCAGGGAAGAGCAATTGCTTGTAAACAAATGAATAGTGTTTAGCATTAACTAAGAATGCCTCAGTCTGATGTGTATTCTACAGTGTACCAGAAAAAATCTTTCTTCTAAACAAAAGGGAAACTAAGTATAACCAATAAATTTCAATACCTTTAAAACGTGACACTGTTTTGTGAAGGCTAGTTGGGTACTCGGCATTAAAGATTAACATTACCTTATGAACAGGACTTCTTATGTGATATGCAAGGAAATATTTATTTCTCAAAATTATAATTTACTTCCAATCTACATTCTACATAATGTGGGAAAATGCTGCATTTAAAGCATAGGGGTAAGGGGAAACCCCATGTGGAAGTACACAGGGCTGAAGCCTAAGTCTGCAAAATTTCAGAGACACAAAAGCAGAACGTGTTGACATAATTTTTTTTCTGATGCTTGCAAGTGTAATAGATCTTTTTCTTTACTGATGAGCAAAACTGTACATGGAAACTTGAAACTGTTTCAGAATTATTGTTAATTACAAAGCCCTGGAAAATGCCTGTGAGCAAACCAGGTCCTTTTATTTATTTTTCTTTTTGTCATACGAAGTGTGTTATCAGGAACAGTAATTGTTCCCCCAAAACAGAATTTCTGCTCTCTCAAACAGCCTCTCTTTCCAACTTACAACTTGTATTAAAGAACAGACATATTTAAAATTAATCAGGCCACTTTTTGTATCTATTTCTGTAAGTGCTGCTGGCTATTGCATTGCTGTAACACATCATCAAGGAAATGGCCAGTGGGAACAAGAGTTCTGCAGATTGACAAGACAAGCAACTTCTATTAAATGCAAACTGTCAACTTTTGTACTTTAGATAAACACTTTGATTTAGGAGGGCCAGAGACAGGCAGAAGGTGTCAGCAGACAGAGTGGAAGGTCTCTGGGACTTTTCAAGAGACTTATAACCTGACTTTTGTGTAAATGCTTGGTTTCTAAGCGTTTTGGTTTCTTTGAGTATTCAAACCCAAGCTGACGTACTAATTTTGCTGTGTGCTGACTATGAAAGTTTAATAAAAACTGCAAATTTTCGCTGTTCTCAGTGATTTAGCAGGAAATCTCAATAATCTTATTGTTAAAATGGCCTAGAAATAGCCTTTGATCATAGCAGTCTACGTATGCATCATAAAAACACAGAAAACGGCACAAAATGCTGCAACAAATACCTGGGATTTTTTGAGTCAGCAGGCTGCAGTACATTTTGTGTGTAATGAAATGATCATTGCTCTTCCACATCAATAAAGCAGTTGGATCAAACTCCTCCTCACCTGTGGGTAGGGAGAGAGGCTGCTGTTCTCTACTCAAACACATTTACACTGTCGGCCCCAGATCTGGTTTCAGCTGTAGGGAGAGCCTGTGGCAACAAAGCAGTTCTTACTCTGTCACCTATGTGAGAGACGTGGTCAGCAACAGCTGCTGAGGGAAAAGCAGATGCATGGGGTGCAGAAACATCTCTGTCTGTCCACACTCAGCTTTCCTTGTCCTTCCTCCTGCAGTGTCTCCTGTGCAAGGGGGTAGGTGCCAGGACTCATCCTGAGGCAGGGAAAATAATTTCTCCTTGTGTTGCTCAGAAGCCTTAGGGCAGTGTGAGAACTCTGCTGTCAAAAAGCCTCCTTACAAACAGGAACTGGTGCTGAAGCCCCCAGGCTCCAGCCTTTCATGCACTTCATGGAGGATCTGCTGGTAGGGAAGGAGCCCGGTTCCCAAGGGCACCATCAGCATTTCTGATCTGTGTGTGTCCCCACCACTGCAGTTAGACCACATGTGATGGAAGAGTCATAGTGGAATTTTCTCTTGAAAGTTCACTTTTAGAAACAGCAGCAGAGAAAGTAGTTCTTTGCCTTGACTTATTATGGAAAATGCATATGAATAGAAGGCAGTGGGACCCACCTCCTAGAATACCATGCCCAGTGCAATATCCTATTCTTTGCTGTTGGAAGTCATTTAAAAGAACATTTTCAACTTTTCCAGACTGCTAGCCAATTTAAAAAGGAGATTGCTAGTGGTGTTATAATAGCTGCTTACTTTTATTCATGATATCTGCTTTGTCGTATGTTTTTTCCCGCTGTTTTTACAGGAGAGGTTATTTCCTTGACCTTCACATGGATTGGGAAAAAGGTTTGCATTTAGATTTTCATTTTAATTTTGTTCTAGTGTTTAAAGAACAAAATTGAGACTGTAAGCTCCCTGGAGGACATTTAAGGTATGAGCTGTGAGCCAGATGCAAGCTATAAAACTCCTCAGCTGAGACTCCTTGTAGGCAGCTGTAGTCATCAATCCTTGGAGAATTCAGGTCCCAGTGTGCATTGAAGCCAAGCTCCTGGGATCAAGGAAGTATATTTAATGCTCTGACCCAGGGCCTTAGTGGTCATGCTTATCTTAAAAGCACACATTTTTATCCATTTGATTTTTATGCAAATTAATTTTTCCCTCCAGAACTCCTGGCCAGAGAGGACTTTCATGAGATACCATAGGCTTCTACACATAAAATAATTATGATTAAGTCTTTCTTCAAATAAATGCAGCACGGAGATGAATATGCAGATTTACTAATATTGTTGCTTTCCATCTTGCATGGACTGAAATTATGGATTTTTTTACTGCATTAATCCCATGATCCATGAAAGACATAAACCTGCTGCAATATTGCTGGAAAGTTCCCAGCCACCCCAGCATATCCAAACTGCAGACAAATCCAGCAAGCTCCCCATTGCAAAGTTAACATTGTAAATGCTTTAAGTACCCAACTCTGTGTCAGGAGCAATAAACAAAGTCCTTGGCCCAAAATGTAAATCTTAACTGGGCTCGCACATATCATTAACTGGGCAACACATACACTAAAAGAATTAGGATCTGGGTATGCTCACTGATGTAAACCAGTTTGACAGAGAGCCTCCCTGGGTTACAAACAGCCACATCCAGAGCCCTCAAGCTGCAGGAATTGATCACCACCCCAATCAAAGGTGAGTTACACATCTTACATCTGCCCAGGAATGGAGGAGAAGCATGATGGGACCCTGATATGTTTTGTGTGAGGGTAGCTCTTTGAGAAAACAAGAAAAAGAAGTAGCGGGAAATGTAAAAAGGAACACAAAGAGAGACTGAAGACTCTCAGATACAAAAAAGGATTGATAGGACAGCCTTTGGGTCAGGTGCTGGGTCAGTAAAGTTCAGGCTTTTTCATCCCATGTGTGTCTGCAGGACTTCTGTGAATGCCTTGGAAATCAAAAGGACTGTAGTTAAGACATCCATGTCCGTCACCATCATCGTGACCCACAACCTGGAATACCCTGCATTTTTGGTTACTAACTGAGATTGAAAGAAACTCCATACCAAGAGACAAAGCTAATTTATGATGGGTACTACTCATAGTTCCAGAAATCTACAATAACTACTAGATACATTAAAAAAATTATTTCTTCATTCAGGTTACTTTCGTACATGTTATAGATGTGTGACTGAAGTGTTACAAGGAGTCATGACTTGCATTTTAAATTAAAGCACTGAAGCCATCTCAGCTCACAATTATTTTTGGAGATTATTGGCATAAAATAACATCTTAAGGTAGCCCATAGGTCATTTCAAAGCACTGTGCTGTATAGAAATAGAAATGAGTGGGCTCATCTAAGTGCTTTTCTTGCAAGTCTGCCGGTGTCAGTCCTACTGGGCCTACTGCTGAGGAAAACTTATCTGTGTTCAGTTAAATGTTAAGAGAGGCTCAGTGCTGAAAACTGTTTAATTGCATTAGACAGATGATACCAATTAGAATTTATATATAAATCAGAGGCAGAGTTAAATTCAAAAATTAACAGATTTTGTTAGATGGCTGTGACCTGCTTACTACAAGATGAGGGTTTTTTTCTTTAAATAATTTTATTTGTTTGTACTGGCACAATGTTTTCAGCACAGGATCTCTCACTATATCCAAGTCATCTGTTAACTTCATCCACTTTCTCAGATGTTTATAGTTCCCTATCCTATATTGAGTGAAAAATGGACACCAAAGCCACAGGGTGACCGGAGCAGACCTAATGTTTGATTGCCTCCATCCCAATTCGTGGGTGAGAACTGGTGTTGACTTCCAAAATCTTATGCACAGCTTGTAATTGATTTCCATTTGACCTGCAGTGTTTAATTTTGTTCATCAACGAGTTTCTGGATTGTCTTTGTTGTTTGTTTGTTAGTGGGTGAGGTCAGTGCACCATATGTAGGCCTGGGTCCACAGGAGGTCACTGGCAACTATCACCTACTGGGAGACCACCAAGGTCCATTTTAGATGCAGAAAGAACCCTTTCATCCACAAGCACTGGGAAATGCCACAAAATTCAAAAGATGCCAAAATTTTAAAAAAAATCCTAGTAAAAACTAACAAATTTGTCTTCACTATTTTATTTGACAAGTATTTTTGAACATGCAGAGACTTTGGTTTTCAGAGGGAAATCTGGGAAGACTTCATGCTGGTGATATACAGCTCTGGTGTCCATATGTGTCTTTAAATAATGGCACAAACAAAATATTGACAATAGATATGATTATGCCTTTAGTAAGTACCCTAGGAATAAAAGATTTCTGAGCAGGCACAACAGTGTGCTCACAGGAGCGTGTCCTGTCACCTACATTGTCTTCCCCTGTGCATAGTTGAAGGTTCATTCATATGGTCAATGTAAATAATATCAAGGTGCAATTATCTCAGTGCATCAGGCAAAGCAGTGATCAACTCTCCCAAAGGCATGACAGTGTCAGTTACCCAAAGAAATTTCCTATGCTCCACTTCATAACTCACCTTTGTGTGTGTGTGTGTGCAAACATGGCCATCTCATATGTTGCTTAATCCTGTTAATAGAGGAAATACTTCTATTTCCAAACAAGTATTTCAAAACTGGTTGCATCCTGCGGGAAGATGTAGTTACTGGATGCTGTGAAGCATCACCCTTATTTACATGAAGGTGCTTCCTGTTAGCATGGTATCCTCCATTCCCTGGCCTCATATTTTGTCTGGTGCATGTGCCTAGTCACTCTATAAACAGGAAGGACACTTGAAAGATAATCTAAATAAACCCTGGTGTGTATAATTCTCTGGTAGGTTAATGAGGAAGAAGTTGGGCAAAAAAAGAAAATTGTTATATGTAAGACAGCAGTTCTTACGAAAGTAAAAGCGTCTTTGCATGTGAGACCTCCATACTGACTAAAACCACTCTATAAGTAAAAGTCCAAACAAAAGGAAAACCTAAACTTGGCTGTTATGCGTGTTTTCTCACAGGTAAAAGCACACACATATGTGCAGTCCCCATGTGGCCTCAGGTGAAGCCAGAAGAGTCACGCAGAAGGGATTATCTTGGCCCCTCTGCTCCCTCGTCAGTTGGATTTATGGCTCCTCCTGTGGACTTTACACCTCCAAGATGCCCAGAGCTGACAGAGAGTGTGGTCTGGCACTGGACACATCATAAGCAAATGCTAAAAAACTATCTTGCTTAAGATGGACAGTAAAGCAGCTGAAAACTCTGCATCATTTTTCAACTTTTTGTCCCTCTTCCAAAAATTCCCAGAGACTCTTGTTCTTCATATTAACTTCTATTTTCTAGCACTGGAATTGTTCAAACAAGCAATGCCATTTTACTTTAGTTCTCAGATTGGTCTTTATTCTATCCAGATGTTACTGTTCATACTCCTGTCTTCATTTAGAGCAACACTTTGTAGAATACCTAATTTTTAAGTCACTTTTACTTTAATTCACCGCTGTATTTTTTAAATGACTGTGTTTGACATAAACCACTGGCTGGTTTCACAACTGTGGTGTCTCCACCTTTGGCAAACTGTTCACTTAGTTGTTCCATCCACATTTAATGGAATTGCTGGAACCTCTTAAAATCCATTAATATACTACAAATTACAACACAAATCATATTTGGTGAATTAGTGCAGTTGAGAAGACTAACTTCTACTCATAAGAAATCAAGTCCATTGCAAATGTGTAATTATAGTTTCCAAAAATGCTAAAGATTTTCCACAAATATTCAGAATTATATCTATATTTTGAATATTTATCCACTTTTGAGTCTCTCTTTTTTTTTTAGTTTTCATTTTCTAGCACATTCTATGGGCTTCATGCAACAAATTTGTTGTCACTAACTCTCAGCTACAAATGCATCTTTACACACTATATTAAGAAATTATAATACTTTTTTTGTGTACACTTGCCTATGTATTATTCCCATCCATTCCACATAATAAAACATTCCTCAGGGAGTAGATTGTCTGCTTGCCTATGCCCCTTATTGAATTCCGTGTTGATCTGCCAGACAAGAACCATTTCTTGGCTTTGGCCAGGAAAAGAAAAACTAACATCACCTCATAGACGGCGCCAAAAGTTCAGCTGTTCAAAATGAAACTCACTTGAAACAACCTCAAATTTTCCAGTTAGTGTCTTCAAATGGTTTTTTTTGTTGTTGGTTTTGGTTTTGGTTTTTTTTGAGAACTTAAAGGATTTAAGAATGTAGATTCTTGAACTAGACTAAGTCAACAAATTTAAGTAGTGAGGAAGGTTTGGACTAAAATGCTTTGGAAGCCAATTTTAAATTTATAGAAATTGTAATCTTGTCATGAAAACACATAATAATTTTCAAAAATGACACAAGCATTTAGAGGAAGTAAATAGTTGGTACCCCTGCTTATAGAGCCAAGTGACAGTAGGGTTTATACCCATGCTAAGCAAGGGGGAGTGCCTTGGTGTGGCATTAAATGAACTGTCCCACTGCCTGTTGGGGCTGTTGCAGCAGTCTCCTAGTGCATTCCACAGCTCTGGCCAAAATCTGACCCTGATTTACTAGAAGGGCTGTTCTGGAGTTTCTCCCAAGTAGCCAAGACAGAAATTTATTCCAGTATAGTCAGTTCTCTCGGTCTTATTGCTGGTTCTGGGGGAGGTGAAGGAAAAAGCAGTATGGTCTGCCTCAACCATATAACCACCCTGCATCACTGAGACTTTCCATCCCATCTTAACACCCTTGACATATTTGCACATCTTCCACTCCCCCTTTTTTCCCCAGATAACAAGCTGAAACCAAACACGACAGCTGTAGCTACCTCAAAAATACACCCTGCCTTGAATATGCCAATTCTTTCCTCCTCCCAAAACATAGCCTGCAGAGCATTTTGCTGTAGAAACACTTTGTAGTTGTATTATCTTTGCTCATTTTCTCCTCCATTTTCCCTTTTTTTGTGCCTCTTTCCTAGGAGAGAGTTACTTGCTGGAAAGCTGAATGCCTTTGGACTTATGCTGGAAAGAAGTCAATTGCTGCAGGTGTCCAAACTTGCCAAAACCTGATACTTCCTTACAAGCCAGGGTGGGGAAGCAGTTTCATATTTCACCTTTTCTGCTATTGCAATGGACTCATGCAAATAGTGTCTGTTTGCAACACAAAAAGGATCCAGAGAACTCCCAGTATCTCTTGCTGCTCTTTGGTTTGTGCTAAGAAGCACTGTTGCCTCAGACCCCTTGAATCAGCTTCAGCTGCAGCATAAAGAGAGAGTAACACTACTTTTTTTTTCCTCCCTCCAGAAGAAGCACAAACTCCTTCTTGGAGCTTACTCCCTGCTCCTCTCAGCCATCAATGCAGAGCCCCACCATGCAACTCTCACACCCCAAATCATAAAAAGTCCATGCAGATCTTACCCTGTTCCAATTAATTGTGTTGCTCAGTCTCTCAATCAGTCTTTGAGACTTTTTCTCTCTTTGGAGACTTATGGGACCAGAAGGAAGCCAAATATTCAGACCTCGGGACTCCCCTGAGAAGGATCTGGTTTCCAGAGGGGAATATTGATTACAAGCAGCATTCAGGCAACAATGTGTTTTAGGTGTCTGCTCTCAGGCCAGCATGGAACAGAAACAACAGCCCCAGCCTTGTCCCAGCAGCTTTATACTGTCTTGGCTTTTCCAGTGAGCTTTCCTGATTGATGCTGATGTGAAAGAGAGACAGGAGAAAAAGAAAGATGTGTAAGGGCTCCAGGGTTTTGTAGTTAACATACCCAAGAAGCAAGAAGGAAGAAATCCCTCAAAAATCTCCAAAATGCAGCATAAGACTGAGTAAGGGATTTGATGGCACTGATTTATAGTCAGGGAAAGAGACAAGTATGCACCAGTAGAAACATCTATTTTCACTGTTGTTCTGATAGACAAGATTCAGTTTTAATGACTGGCCCAGACCTTCAACAGTTCTGGTTTGTCCCATGTCACGTTCAGCTCATCTGTCAGAGAGTGGCAGGCAGTGTTGTCTTTATCAAAAGAAAGAAAAATCACGCCAAGAATTCAAACTGAAAGATGTGATCTGCCATAATAAGAAAACAATTATTTTCTTTCCTCTGACTTTTCCCAAAAATGTGAAAGCTCTGCTGTCTCCAAATAAAAAAGATAAATGAGACTCAAATCTGCATTATGTTAGCAGAAACCACCTGGAGTTAATTAAAACTAGATAAAGGGATGACTTGTCTTTTGGTCCGAATCTTCTGTCTTTGAGGCCTAGGTCTGTTCCAAACCACACAAAAGAAAGATTTCAGCTCTGATTTATTCTGTGATAGGCGAGGAGGGCACTCATGCCCCTTCCACTCCTCATTCCTCCTGTGTGCTCCCATAGCTGCAGCCCTTGGTACTACATGGTTTTCCTTACCTTCGTGATTTAATGGATTTTGGCGGGGGTGAACTGCATGACTTAATTAAAATGTTTCCCCCAGCAAATAAAGTGCGTATACCCATTTGTACTGGTTTTCATTCTTCAAGGGCTTCTTTCCTGCAGGAAATAATTTTTTAAAACCAAAGTAAAGAACATACTTTTTCCCTTGGCCACTAGTGTCAGTATTCATTGCATATTAAATTATTATAGGAGTCCAGAAATTATATTTTTTTATATCAAACACATCCTCGGAAATCTTCCCTTTCAGACAAATCTACTGTTCTGATTCACGTTAGAGATGGGGCAACAAAAAGAATGGTCTGACAGCACATTTTGAGAGGAAACTGGTTTTTTAGGTGGCAGAAATATTTGGGGTTTTATATCTGATGTACCCTAGCTTGCTGGCAATTTTTGTGTGTGCACCCCAGACCTGATGGCTGCATTACTTGCCAGAAAAGTATTACCCAACTAAAGCAAAGTACATCACATCGATTGTAGCTATCTCCTAATGGTTTCTAAGCAGTGACTTCATCAGGGCTCTGACACACAGTTAGCGGTTCATGCAGACTAAATAACATTATGCAGAACTTCCTTTGTTCTAAAGCCTGCTTTTCATGTAGAGAAGGGATCCAAGGCTTATCCCAGACTAGGTCCCTTTGATTAAACACAATGTAATTCTATTTTTCTGCTGTGTGCCAACAACAATCACCATATCTATCAGTTCAGCCGCATAGCTGTCAAATTTAGATGCTGCATTTACTTTTCTAAAGCCATTATCAACCAGATTTTTTCACATAATTTCAGGGTAGTTACAAGACAGGGCCATACTATGGACTACTTGAGCTACTGTCACGTCTAATTTAATAATTTTCTGCTAGGTTAAAGTCTAACCTGTCAGACTTTTCACAAATCAGAAAACCATTTCACTCTTTCTTTAACATCTCATCTCACACAAGGGTTTGTGAACAGACAGGTTCTCCCAGTGATCCACTCCTTTACTGCTGTAACAGAGAGGGAAAAAATATACAAACCTGTGTCCTCCAGACAGCAGTGTGAGAGCTGTGCCACATGCAAAGAGCCAAAAAACTGCATCCAAATGCTACCAAATCACCTAAGTGTTTAAACATGCTGGTTTTATTCATAACCAAGTCCTTGCCTTGTCACTGGGTGCATCTCCACAGCCTGAGGCAGAGAGCTGCCAGGAAGTTTTCTGGGGGGGCATAGCACCTCACAAAAGAGCTTTGCTGCCAACAAGAGTTTCTTTATTTTACTGTTCAAGTGTTGTTTAACAGATTTCTGCTAATGTGCCTGAAAGTCTGAAACTGGCTTGTACCCAGCCATGTAGCCATAGACATGGTTCATTTAAATTCTCCAAAGCTCTGTTCTCCCTGTTTTCTGTCATTTGTCCCTTGCTCCTGTACTCCCTTTGCTGCAGTTTCCTGGCCAGCACAGCAGTGAACAGTGGCAAGGTCATGGTATGGCTCCAGGGTCCCTGCAACCACAATAAAAAGAGGCAGAACAGCATCCCTGTAGCATGTGTTGGTAATCCACTGCTGCTCCTAAGGGCACGGGGAGCCAGGTGAGTTCCAGCCACTTCTCAGAGTACCCCAGGAGAGGACAGGAAGAGGTGGCAGCAATGGGTTTGACAGGAGGTTTTGAGTAGACTGAGGGTCAGCATGAGAACAGTGCTTGGCTGTGGAGGAAGAATTCAAAATGCAGAGATGTGCAAGTTGTGCAGAGACATGCTGGGAAAACGCTCTGAGCATCAGCCCTGAGTGGATGTGAAACCCAGCAATCTTCACAGCGTGATGAATATCTGCCATTTTGACAGGAAATGCCAAATGCCTTGAATTAATTATGTCTCTAACCTTTTCCTGCTGGAGAGAGTGCATTGGCCCATTTGAAATAATGAAGCCTGGACAAACAAACAAGAACTGAAAAGGCTAAAGTCATTGCTGTTAATCAATCTTCACTGAAATTAATAGATATTTCCACCCTTTCTGCACCTTTACCCCTGCTCCAGTTTACTTCCACAGAGCAGAGCCCATATTTCAAATGATTTTGCAGTAGCCTCACCATGTAAGAGCCTCAGAAAATGAAAGAAATGGGAATTCAACAGCAATAGTCAATATTGCTGAATATTGTGAAGTGGCAGATTTAAGGCGCCTTAGAAAACTGTACCAGATAAGGAAGCAAGCTGCTGCTGGGGAAGTCCTGTCAAAGTGGTACCACACAGGGACAAGCAAAACATGGGGGTAATCCCAAACTGGCCTCTAAGGAGCAGTAATGTTAGAACAAATCACAGCAGCCAAATGGAAAATGAATAAAAAAATAAATTTTTAAGCAGAGAGAGGCTTACATGGGAGGGCTGTGAAAGGCCAGAAAAAGCACAGAAGGAAACTAATAGCAAACATCCAAATGGTTCATTGCCATTCAGAAACACTGAAAAACATTCACCAGAAATTACTGTCCTCAGGTTCCCTGAAGGGAAAGGATATCTAAATTAGACACGCTTCATGAAGGAATTATCACATGGACCTTCAAATCAAGTGCTGATATGTTCTTTACAGGCAGAACTTCCAGTGCAAAGACTGAGCATTGGCTCTAGTGTTGGGTTTATCTCTTCTATAGACAGCAGGGAGAAAATAGCATTGCTGAAATCCTCAAGTGTTATTTAAAAAACTGAGCTTAGCTGTGCAGAATGATCAAGTAAAGCTTGAAAAGATTTAGAAATTTTGTGGGAGAATGAACTAATGCCAAGTCCAGTGAGAGATACTACTCCCTCCCTAATTGCAGCTGATTTATAGAAGTTTGTTATAAGAAGTAGTTTTTGTACCACTACGCTGCTGGGCAGACTAGAAGAGTTTTAAAGGATGATCTCTATCCAGATATAAATCAAATTCTAAACTGAATAAATCAAGTCTTCCATTGAGGTGATTATTTGAAGCACAATTTTGGCTGTGTTCTTGATAGCTGTATTTTCACTTTTTTAATTTTTTTTTTTTTCAGAATCCTTTTCAAAGTTTGGCTTGGACTTATACATACAATACAAAGCTTTGTATTTAAAAGAGCCTGTTTACATGATTGCATGTAAATATACAGAATGTCTTACATTTAACAGTTATTTGCACTGAACCATAAATTCCAGGGCAATACAGCTCTTCATTTAAGTAGGATATATATTCTCTGATTCAAATTTCTTTGCAAGCTTTCAGTCAATATTCACTTTTCCAGCAAAGGGGAAAGTTACATAGAATAAAGGATCACCTGGTAAATCCCCCTTTCTTTTATCTGTCCCCAGTTTCATAGCAGTATCTGAGGAAATTGTATTCACACTGAGGCCTGTTTGGGCAGTGAAGGAAAGTAGAGTGATGTCTGGCTGTGCTGAAAATTACTTTGTGATATAGGAAAGCTTCCTGTGATGCTTCCCAGAAAATCTAACCCAAATTGCTCTTCTGAAAGATGTTTTCAGTGCACAAACTGGCATTTGGGCAAAGCCCAGGAGACTCTCTGTCCTCGTTCTCTCAAAATAGCAGATAGGATTTCAGAATGTATATTGTATAAGCACAGACATATGTTTAAACATGCTTAGTTTATTTATTCATCTGTATCCACAGATGCCACCAGCCAGGCAACCACTGGGCTTATATCAGTGTTGCTCCCTGACTTAAAAATGCTGATCACCAACTTGCACAGGACACAAGCACACTGAGACAGGTCCACAGCATGGACTTCATTTTGGTATCTGACAAGTATGCTAATGTTCATTAATTAATGCCAGAGTTCAGAGGAAAAGTTGTTCAGTGAAGATATTTACTTTAAGGTTGTTTCCTAGAACTAAATATCACAGCAGAAGAAGGAAAGTGAAAAGTCCAAAGTAAAAAAAAAGTCCAAACAGTTTTTTTTTTTCCAGGAATAAAACTAACCACATCTTTGGGATATTGAACAGTTGTTTGTACAATCAGTGAAGAAATAGTTGTCAATATTCACCTGTAAGAACATCATTACAGTTCAGGTCTAACACTCTTAAACTAGTTGATTTCTAGAGTTTGGAGAATCCTTTATGGGTGACACCCATTCATTGACTCAAGATTTATTTTGCAATTAGATTTATAGTTCTACTTTGGAGAAAGAAAGCTGGGATCTTTCAGAAACAGAGGCCTGACAAACTGTATTAATTATAGCAGTGAGTCCTTCAGATCAAGCCCTGCCAAAGGCCAGCAAAGTGGGTAAAATACTCCAGAAGCATAAAACAACATTTTCTGCAACAAGTCACTGCCATTTCATCATAAATCTCAAAGATCTTTTAACCTTTGGGATATATTACTTTCAGGAAAAATAGGAATAGAGTTGCTTACTTAACTTCTCAGAGAATGAAGGGTAAGTATGGAGACAATTTTTTCCAAGAACTTCACACAAAATATTTTATGGATTACTTTTCCTAATTCTTATTCCTAAATTATTGCGAATGCACCACCTGTCAATTGCAATTACTGAGAGTGAGAGATGACCAGTAGGTCACTGTTGCCAGATATCCTAAACATGTCAGCTTTCATTATTGTACCTTAATATCATCCCTTCTCCAATTGTTATTTGTGTTCTACCACAAACTGGTGTCTGTTGCTTTTTTGGGTGAAATTCCTAGTTATTGGGCAGGACTAATTTATAGCTAGGCATGAAAACACATTCTTGAAAGCAGTAGGGTGATTGGTAAAAGCTATTGTTTGGGTCAAAGCACCATTGAATGTCTAAGCTACGTCAGACTTGTCCCTTATTTCTCAAAGCCTTGATCTGCCCAGTCCCTTTCAGTACTTCTGTGATTTGGGATCCAGTGCCAAAGCCTGATGTTACATTGCTGTGTTCTTACAAACTGGAACAGAAAGCAGAAGTACTCTGGCCCTTGATTTTGGTGAAGTTTTCACAAAGAGATTATTCTTTCAGGAAGTGTGAATCCATGTGCCCAGAGGTGACCTCTCACTGCAGCTGCCATGTGTCTTAGGGACAACAGGAGTCAAATAAGGCAATGATCTGTCCTTCTTCCTCTCCCTCCCAGAGCTCCTGGCTGGGCACATTGCCAGGATGCACAGCTGGGGTCAGATAGGGAGAGCAACTGAGGTCCAAGGTCAGACTACAGGGCTAGTGGGAGACGTTTGCTGGGGCCTGCAGGGGAGAGGAGATGGGGAATGTAATGAGCTCAGAGAATGGGGATCTTGACAGAAAAATGCACTGAGGGCAAGGAGATGAATGAACATGGGGTCTCAAAGAACAGGGGAGTTTCTTTTTTTCTGCAGAAGCCAGACCCCATTTCACTATCAAGCTATACAAACATAAGCTAGAAGTAGAGAGAAAATACATTTACTTAGTGCAAGCAATTGAATTAGAGAATACAATGGAAATTAATTCACCAGCAGCTATGCTAAAATCACCAGAAGTCAGTTTATCTTTGCCACAGGCCATCACATGGAAAAAACTTCCTTTTTGGTTTCTAAAATATTGTACTATGGAAAAAAAAAGATGCAACCACTGGGTTTTTGTAGTTTCTGATGTTTTATACCAGACCAAGCTGTGACTACACCCAGTGTCCACATTTCCCATTAGTCAGCTTTGAGGGAATGCAGGTAAGTTGTTCCTTTCCTACCTCAGGATGGGAAAGCTGGCCAAAGAAGGCTTTGAACTGGGGAGAAAACTTCAGATATCTTCTGTGGCAGGAAAAGTATCAGGCAAGCATGGGTAAGAGCTATTTCTAATAAAAAATGTACCAGGAAGCGTAAACAGAAAGGTTCTCTGGATTACTGCAAGACCTTAATTGATAACACAGTTAACAAAGAGACAACTCCACAGGGATGCTCAGATGCAGTCAAGATGGGCTTCTTACAAAGTTAAGTCAACATGGCACAGAAAAAAGCAGTCCCCAAGCCCTGGGGCTGAGGCCATTCCAGGCCACCGCACTCTCCACAGGGAATCTTTTTGCAGTGGCATTTTGCCATGTGTCAGCCCTTTGTTTCACCACCTTCCAGTAGCCTCTGTGCTCCTCAGTTGCTCTGCCTGGACATCTACCTACAGCAGTGTTTGCTAAGCAAAGGCCAGTGGTGAGAATGGCAGTCAGGATGTGGGCAGAGGGAAAAGAAAAAGCGTGGATATAGGGAAAGAGGTTGGGAGCTAAGGGAGGTGCTGGGATCAAAAACCAGAGAAACCAAAGGAAAGGCAGGCTCACTGCAAGAGAAAACTTGAAATACAAGGTGGCATCCGTAAGTGGCACCTGCTCCTTGCTGAGAGTGGCTCAGGGACATGACCAAGAGAAGAAAGAAAGACTGAAAGACAGGAGGCAGGAAAAGGGACATGTGAGCACAAGACTCAGCAGCACACACTGGGCAAGGCATCACCTCTGGCACCTGTGCCTAATAAATTGAAATGGCTGCCCACCCTTGGCCGGAGTAGGGTGCTGTGGTGTGGAGGGCGCTACTGCTTGCAGTCTCTCAGGACACAGCATGGTGGCTCTCTGCACCTTGATTGCCTGAGGGAGCCAAGAGGGGAGAACTACACCTTAGACACCTTTCTGGGAAATGCATTTGCTGTTATGAAATATAGCAGTTCTTCTTGAAAAGCAATATAATCCCCTATTTACTGCAAGACATGAGAAGAACTGGGCTTAGCACCACTCCCTGCTTAGCTTTGAGCTAAGAGTGAAAAAGAAGGAATTCTCAAAAAGCAGCTTTGAAGCCTGTTTTTTTCCCACCTCTGGCCCCATATGGAGCAGTTCTGCATGTGCTGGGCAGTTGCAAGTGTGCCCTCCGTTTGCACAGCTGTGAGCCCTGCAGTTTAGTGCTCCCACAGAAAGATTTGCCTCACACAAACAAACAACATACCTTTGGTGTGTTATTAAGGAAGAAAGGCACTTTGTTTTGGTGTAAAGAAGTGAGTAAGGTTTCTTTATTACTTTTTTCTCATGTGATTAGATAGCGAGGCTGACAAAAATCATTTCCCAGCAAAAAAAATCCCAGTTTCTCCAATTATTTTGCAATTATTTTCTTTCAGGCAATCTCTCCCGTATTAAGAGTTTTCCTTTTGTGCCTACAGCTGCTGCTCCCAGCCTATACCTCCTTCTTTGAGTTTTGTAATGACTCAACCCCAGGAGGTGGCTCAGGCATGACCATAAGCTCAGTTGATATCTGAGCCACGTTACTGAAAGCTGCTCCAGAAAGAGGAGGCTCAGAAGAGCAGATCCTCTGAGCCCTTACGTCACAAGGGAAATTACACATTCTGCACTCCTAAAAGCACAGGGGAGATGAGACTTTCAGATGTGTCAAAACAACCAACCTAGCCATCAATCTTTTCCTACGAGGCTTGTACAACAGCCCGTTTGCCACGCATCCCTAAAGTGTGACTCTCCTGACATTATAAACCATCTGAGCTAAAATATGGGCAAGTCAGACAAAATTTTACAGAAAATAACATTCCTTATTTTTGCAAAATAAACATATTTTATGAATTTGGATGGTTTACAGTGGTGTACAAGGGAAGCTGCAACTCACTATCTGCACTAGGTACTTGGAGCTTCTGGAATGCTTTCCCAGCAAAAGCAAGCTAATAACACACTACGAAGGAAAAAACAGTGGTTGTGTAAGAAAATACTTTGAATCTGGAATTAAATGAAACCTGAGGCAAAACCAGCATTCAAGACACATTCTGAATCATTCACTCTGCTGTCTTTATGACTGAGGAGATCAGCACAAAGCCAGCCCCAGCTTCACCAAGTCCTTTTGTACAGCCCCCTTGCCCTGCTGCTCGGTGTGGGAAGAGAAGAGCACAGCCCCCTTGCCTGTCCCTGCAGAGGTCCTGATGTTGTTCTTAGCTGAGGCCTTCCAGGAGGCTGTCTGTTCAGCCTTTTTGCCTGAGCCTAGAAACTCCTTGTGTCCTCTTTTCCCTGTATAATGCTGTCTTACTCCATCTGAACTGGGCTGGCTCCTTGGCAAGTCTCTTCTACCAGTACACACCATAGGCATTTCAGTAAACCTCTGTGCACTGATAGCTCCTTTCCTTTGATAAACTGAGCTTTACAATGTCAAAAAGCACAGCACAGAACTTCCTGCACTGTGCAACCAGTCACAAGAACAAACTCAGGCAGAGGATGGAAAATGCAAAAAGCAAAGACCTGTCCCTCTTGAATGAAGAGAGCACCATGATTCTATTTCCTATTGGCACGTAGGAACTGCAAATGGCAGCACAGGTCCTTGTCTGCAGCTCTTTATCCCTCCTGGTGCAAAATCACCTGGAAAGCTCTGGGAGCCTAAGAACTGACAAAGCCTGAAGGAATGGGAAGAGGAATGCCCCTCATCAGGTGTGCTGGTTGGTGTTTGCTCAGTGGAAAACTCAGAGGTAGAAAATATCCATTTACACCACATGAGACTGACCTAGTGAATCCCAGCCCAAACACTGTCTGCTCTCCCTTGTGCTGGGTGCTTTGGGGCCTGGTTGACCACTCCTGAGCAGGTCTTCCACAGGTGAAGGCTCCTTGAGAGCCCAGTGCAGTGAGGCCCTTGCACAAGCAGGTCCTGCACATGCCCTGGAACAGCAGCAGGGAAGGGGACTGGGATGCACCTATTCCCCACTGCACCCTCCATGTCCCATGGGGCTGCCTCACCGTGCTTGGCTCTCTCCCTTTGGAAAAGGGATGTCATTGTCAATGTTAAGTCGTACAAGATGGTGCAGAATTTGGTATTTGCCAAAACCAACCATGGCGGAGTCTCATTAGTTCTATTTCTTTGCTTGCACTCAGGACATCAGGCACATCACCTTGGTGCATCATCCTGCAGGTGAGAACACCCCAAAATAACAGTTGTCTCTACTGTGGGATTTTCTGGCATGTGTGAGGGCTAGCACTAGGTTTACACAGGGAATGCATGAAGGAAACAAAGCAGCCCTCAGACTTGGGGGGAAAACGGGGCCTGTTTTTAACAGGATGCAGGGAGGCATGACAAATCACTAAGGGTGGTTTTATGGGCTTGTGTGCTTTATTGTGCTATTTTTCCCTAAGTTCCTGTCTTCAGATGTTGGCAGCAGGTGACAAGCTCTCTAGCCAGTTGTAAAGAGACAACTGTGTGAGTACCACCATGCAGGGTGGAACTAACCATCTTTAAACTGAAACAACAAGGAAGCTGAGATACGGGGGCAGAAAGCTTCAAGGTGGAAGGGCCAACATGAGAAACAAGAAATGGCAGTAGTTCAGTGGAGGATGCTAACAATTTGGAGTGTTTTCCTTTGGAAGCAGTGAAATGAAGAAGTGATGACAAACAGAGATAAGGGTAACCTATCAACATTCCTTGTAAAGCATATGGCCCTGTAAATGAGAGTTCACTGCCTGATAGCATCCATTATTGTACATTCTGTATGCTGTGGGACTTTTCAGCAGATGCTGCTGAATCGGCCTCTCCTACTCTGTGTTTTATTATATGGATTACAGCCTTCAAAGTTGTGAGCTGGCTTTCTTTAGATTTAAAAAAAAGAAAAAAAAAGGCAATTGTCTGAGCTGTTTTCAAGTGACTTACAACTAGCATGACCCTGAGATCTTCAGACAAAGCATCCTGCCATTTATTTATTTCTGAACTTCTCTCCAAGTTATTTAAGACCAAATAAGTATGGAAAAACTGAAAAAGCACCACACTGGAAATCAACATCACGATCGTTTGAAACCTGTGTAACATTTTCAGAAAATTCCTTTGCTATTAGCCATGGTTTGCTGGAAAATACACAGCAAAGCCTGGCAGGGGCTGGGGGTCTGCACCTCGCAGAGCCCTGTCCCCAGCTTTTCTGCCTGTTGACATTAAGTTCAAAGACAGGTCTCTGGGAGACCTGTTTTGTCAGATGGGGTGAGTGTTTGCTGGGAGACACGGTGTGTGTTGGCCCCATGTACAGCACCATGGAATGCTCTGGAAATCTGAAGGCTGCTCAGCACAGCCTTCTACTCCATATTTATTTACACAGTAGCTCATGGAGATTTAAATTAAAAAAGAAAGCTTCAGGTGCCAAGAGCACAATGCCACCAAAAGGGTTCTGGTGCCAAAAAAGATTGAGTAGCTAAGCCTGTCAGATTCTGGCTATCTGTATCCAGGTCAGCTAAAACAGTTTCTTTTTTTCCAGTTTGTAAAGTAGACATATGTTCTAGTTTTGTTATTATTTTTCACTTGATTTACCAGCAAGCTACCCAAGTGCCAAAGCCTATACAAAACAGTAGCCAGCAGTCTGCCAAGGCCACATTCAACATGCTAGGTGTCACTTTCAAAATAAATCCTGTACTTCTGAAGTAAAACTGAGTTTCCTGGTAGTAAGCCACATTTCCCAGCCACCTTTTGCTGTTCCTAGGAGGTAGTAATTGAGGTTTGGAGCAGCCATGCCCTGCTGGGGCTGAGATGCAGCCAAACAGTCATAGAGGGGAAGATGGGGTAAGAGGACAGGCAGAAGGGGTCCAGGAAGGATCCATCTCCCCTAATCACCTCTGGCAGGGATGCTCACAGCGGCACACACCATCACTGAGGGGAGGGAGATGCATCCCATTTCAGCTGTAGATTTCCTTCCTCCTTGGGGGACCTAGCTCATTAAATTAACTAGGCTGTTTTCTGTAATTTATTCCTAGTCTGCTACAGAACATATCTCCATTATGTTACCGTCCACTTAAGATATACAACAAAATTTTGAGGCCTTAATTAGAAAAAATCAAATCAACTTTCTTTTAAGAACTTTTGAAAACAAGCGTATCAAGAGGTTCTCGCTATTTTCTTTGCAAGGCTAAAATGCTTTCCTTTCTAGGAAAGACTTGCTTTTGCTACTTCTGCATACTCTGTGTTTGCTAAAGTAAGAATTTTTCTCTTAGCATACATAGAGTATCCAAAGTTGTACTTCTCTCTCTCCAATCAGTAGAAGAGTCTGCAGAACACTTAAAATCAAGGTAACAATACTCACCAAGCTATCTGAAAAGACTGTGAAAGTGCCATCAAAAAAATGTGTGATTATATGATGAAAAGTCTGAATGAAATATATAATATGCAGGAAAAAATCCCATTGAAGTAACAAGAAATCTGAAATTGCTAAAGTAACTCTTTCAAATAAGGCAATGAAATTAGCTTTCTGTTGAATCATGAGCTTTTAGTTTAAGTGAAATGTTTCTTTAAGAAGAGCAAGAAGCCAGGCTGGGTGGAAGATCTGTTTTCCCTCTTTAATTAATCCCTGTCTCAAACTTTGAAGACCTTTCTGCCCACTGTTTTAAAGCAACATAATTTATCTTGAGTACTAGGGATCCATTTAGTGGTGTCCACAGTCATTCAACTCTTTCTGCAAAGCCAGTATCCCCCCAGCCTTGATAAGACTGGCAGATTTCAGTCCAAACTATCACTGTTAAATGTCTTCACAAACATCAGTCTGGCCTTGAGTGAAGGGAAATCTGTAGGAGCTTTTGGGTAGGACAGCATGGAGCTTAAGAAAATATTGGAGGCAGATCTACATGTTTCTTGGTTTTTATCTTCTTGCAGGGCAGAATTTGCAAAGCTGTTGCAATGTTGCAATTGCTTTGTCATCTCAGATGAATAATCAAAAACACTTGGCTACTCCTAAGGCATAAGAGTGTTCAGATGCAAGCTTGTATGAAAGTTATCTATTTATTTCAGTAGGAAAAAAATGACTGGAGTCATAAAACTGGTAATGCAGTTAATCATGATATTAAATCTCAAGTGAGAATGTGTTTTATAAAAGAAAACTTATTCCAAATACAGCAAAATTTGCAGTTTAGGAGAAGCACTGTATCATTAAGAAGCCTTCCTAGTATAGCTATTTTCCCATTAAATGAAAGATTTTTATTAGAAAACCAAGAAAACAAATGCAGTAACTTGACTTTACAAGGTATGGCACAAATTAAATGAAGCATATAACACTGAACATGCAATTTTTATTATAGTGGTGCCCAGAAAGTCACATTTCATATATACAGGGTTGTTAGAAGTACCTTGGAAAAGTGACACTTCACAAGTTATTTGCTTCTAGCTTTCCACAGTAATTAACAATTAACAGCTCAATAGCTGTGGTTAAAACATCTTTTCCTTGACTTACTCTACTACTGGATTAAGCCCAGCTGACCTGACTCTGAGAGTGAGGGTTAAAGAGATTTTTTTTTTTACCTAGTATAATGAAGTTTTACTGGGAACTAAAACTGATGAGAAAAATATAATCAAAACCAAGTTTTGTTGAATATTTTATAGATATCATGAAGGACACATCTCCCACTGTGTTTTTAAGGACTTATTTCAGGAGTAACGTTTCAGCGCTTTATCAAAACCAGTTGGATGTTTCACTGGTTTTGGTTTCATTTTTTTTCATCTGGGTGTTGAATGCCAACACTCGCTACTCAACTTTTTCCAAACATTAGAATTAAATTGATATAAAGCAGAAAACTGCAGATAAACCCTCGGTTCAATATAATTTAACAGCGGTTTCTCTCTGGTTTTAGCCTGATGCTTTTACGTTGGAGCAAACTGGCCAAAACCTACAATGGACAAGAGAGGGAGCTCTTTTGCTGCGTCTTCCCTGCAGAAGTGTGCTTGCTTTCCTTAAAATTCAAAACTGTTTCCAGGATTTCATAACACAGGAAGCAGAAGTTATTTGTTCTGCAGAAGATTAAATATTGAGCAATGCTCTTACCAAAAAAAAAAAAAAGTAAAAAAATCCTCACAACAACCCAAACCTAAACAAAAGCAAATAAACAAGTTCCATTTCCCTTCGCTTCCAAACTGTTACTCTTTTTAAAAGTCACCTTTTCATTTTGAGTTGGAGGTCCTTCCCTCCCGCTTTCTAAAGTGTGGAGACTGGGGGGAAAAAAATAATCTTTTTTAAGGCTGCATTGCAAAAAATGAGGAAACCTGAAGGCTCTTTTCCCTCAACATCCCTGGACTGCCCAGCCGAAAGGTTAACGTGTTCCTGCTGCATCGCATTGTTGCCAAGCTTTACCTTCCCTGCTCTCAGAGGGAAGATATCAATAAAGTACCAATGGAGACCAAACTGCGAGCAGGGCAGCCCGGCGTGCCAGAGCCCAGGTGCTGCAGCAGCGCTGTCACCGGCGGCGCGGATGCTCCATGTGCTCCCAAACGAGCCACGTCAGCACATCCCCTACCCGGACAGCCGGCCGGGACCGCGGCTCAGGCGTCCGCAGCATCCCACGGGGATAGGCAGAGTTCAGGCACTGCTCAGCATCGCTGGTGTGCCAGACCTCGGTTAAAACACCTCTGGCAAGTTGCTGCTGCCTGCCCTTGGGAAGGCACAACGCCACTGCTGTTACCCAAGAGAGGGCAGAGCGGGAGCAGCCACACCCCACGGCGTCTCCTCAGTTCTGGGAAAGGTGTTAATAAAGAACACAACAAACAAATGAAGGATAGGCAGGGTTGGTGAGCAAGCAGAGGGCTGGGAAGGGTCTGAGGGGTCACACGCTGGGCTTTCCCAAACCCAGCCACATCACCCAATCACAAACACAGATCCCCTCCCTCCCAGCGACAGACTTCAGGCTGGACTGCAGTGAGGAAAGGACCAGGCTCTTGAAGAGACAAATGCAAGGTCCAAGCCCAGCATTTTGCTGATGTTCAGTACAGCCAGCAGGCCATCTGAACACGAACTTCATGCTAGATTTTGAGATGTGCTTGCCTAACAGAGACAGACAGCAAACCCCAAGTTCTGAGGGTGGATACGAATTTTAAAAACATCATTCCACTTTCAGGAAAACTGCAGCAGTTTCCTCACTCATGTCCATGCCTACTTGAACTTCCTTCTCCAAAACAACCCCACCCAGAGATGGCTGCTGTCCCGGGAAGTGTTTTACCTCAGCACAGCTTGTATTTTGAAGAGGCAGACGGCAAGCTGTACTCACATTTTCTGGTTTTCAGTTTTTTCTTTTCTTCCCTAAGTGTACCATTTGACTCAGAACCAAGAGACACCTATTCCCCAGGAATGAAAAACATCCAGCTATGCTGTAAACAAACTAGGTCTTTGCTGGACTCAAACTCTAATGATGTTTCTTGTGCGTCTGTGCAACACAGATGGACTGGTGACCATAATCTACCCTATTTTTCTTCCTGTGACATAAATAATGCTCAGATCCCATAAATACTAACCTCTCTCCACTCTCTGACTAGAACTTGGCAGCTCCATTCCTGTGGAACAAAGTCAGAGCCAGGAGAACCCTGAGCTACTCATGTTTGCAGGGTTACATTGTTCATCCGGAGACTGCTCGGTGGCCCAGACCCAGGCTCACTCTTCTGGGGCATCTCTGCAGCACCAAGAGATAGAGCAAGAGAGCAGCACTGAGTTTAGCATTTAACCACCCTTTTGCATCAGGATTCTTACAGGGTGGCAAGGGGCAAGAAGGTAGAGGTTTCCTTGGCTGTAAGGAGACCACAGGATGAAGAATTAGAAAGAAGGAACTACAATAAAAGCAAGTTTTTTAAGGGGTCGGAATAATGAAGCTGTTGCTTTCACTTAATCAAGATGCAATGAGTGCATTCACCATGTTCCTGCTCTGTCCAGTACCAAAGCCCCAGTCCCAGCAATTTTAAGTGAACAATTGATGTAGCAGGATGCGTGTAATGCTATTTGTACATAGCGAGCACATGGGAGCATCCAAAATTCACTGCTCAAGAAAGAAAGCCTCTCCTTAAGAGTTGCTTTGGGCAAAATAGAAGAAAATTCCAGAGGCCTGGCAAAACCAAATATGTGTACAGAGAGGTGAGCCCAAACCAAACAACCAGGGATCATGAGCACCGATACAAAGGATATGTACCTCATCACAGCTATTCCCAAAGAGAGATTTTCCTGTTCCTATTTGAGGTCAGTATGCGCACAAAAACAAACTGACAGATGTAACCGATTACAACAAACACAAGGGAAGGGTGTGGGCAGCTACCAAAAGCCAAGAAGTGTAGTATGTCACAAGCAAATGTACAGCCTGGTGGACCCACAGCGCTCTTCCAAGCAGAGGTAAAAACTTTCCTGTGCAGAGACAATGGTAATCTTGGACCTTTTCTTAATGTTAGTCAAAGAATTTGGCATTGCATGAAACACAAGGGAAGTTCCTGCTTCCACAGGCTGAACTCCTAAGTCTTGTGACATGTTTAGGAGGTCAATACAATGCAGCACAGATTGGTTATTTATCCAGAATTCCATGACTAGCTTGGAGCTAAACTAAGTGCAGAGCTGAATCCAATAAAATTCTTGACTGCCTGCAAACTTGGCCCAACCGACTTTGTTATGCAGATTTTAATCACAGTAGTGCAAAATGGTTCCATTCAGACGCAAATGCTTAACGGCACTGTCCTGGGGATGGGAGGAAGTAGGAGGTGAGGGATCGTGGGCACTTCAGGCTGAGGACATAGCTGAACTCTGCATCCCTGGGCAAACTCTCTGGTCATTAGATCCGTATATGACAACTGCCACCTCCTCCTCAGGCTTAGTTCTCAAAACAAATGGCTAGGTGGACAGGACTCGTACACTGAACACAGGAAAGGAATTTTGAATTCTTGCCTCTTCTGGCAAGTTCCTCCCATCACCATTTTTTGCCACTTCTTATTCTCCAGCTGTTTTATTTTAAGCTAATTCGTTCTTATTCCCCACAAGGACAAGGCCTAAGAAATGCCAAAGATCATTTGAACCCCAAGAGGTGCATAGGCTGGTAACAAACACATTATCCTTCCTTTGTACCAGCAGTTGGTGCAAGCCAAAGCAGATCAAAGGGTGAGGCTTTTTCCACCTCCTTCTTGGACTGTTGCTCTGTAGAAGGGACCATCTTCCACTGCGATGGAGGGAGGGAGGAAGATGAAGACACCCAGTCCTATATGTTGCTGTCTGCAAAGTTCCTGTTCAGTACAGGACACAGCACATGTTGTTCTTCAAGATATTTGGAGTCTGTAGGTGCTTTATTTTCAATTATTTTCATCAATGTTGAAACTGAAAGTCTGCTGTATTTACTCGTGTTTTGTGACTAGTTAAAGCTTATTTAATTCTCATATTCTTTGCAAATTCTTTCTGCATAAATTTTCTGATGCCTAACGACGTAGTGCTGCAGTCAGAGCACTTGGAGAAAACAGTCCTTTTCCTCTTCCACTAACCTAGTTTGGTGAAACTTCAAGAACATTGCTATCTTCAAGACCCTTGTGTCTGTCAGGTACAGGAGGAGTTGTTACAGGGTTGAAAACAGAGAGGCAGACTCAGGCAGAGGCTACTCTGCATCTCCCTGAAAGGACTACAAGAGAGCCTGACGTGTCCCTGTAAAGCAAAACATTTCATAAAAACCGCTTCTCCCAGAGATGTTCCTCTCTCTCTGTGTCTTCAAAATCAGTTGCAACAAAGGCACTCACTATTGCCCATGAGGTTTCTCATAATCAGGTTTCTGTCTCTGGAAGGCATCAGTTTTCCACAGAGCACTGGATGAAATCCAAAGCACAAATTATGAGATCCATATGAGGGAAACAGATGTTTCCAGGCAATGTTTATGGGGAACAGAAAATCTTTGGGGAGACATTGAATTACGTTTTCTTTAAAGCAAATACTTAAACTGTACAATAAATATCCAAAATGTAAAGTGTAAGAATAGGAAGATAGACACAAAGGTGTAGGTATCTTTGTCCAAAAAAAAAAACAAAACCCAGAGATTAAAAAGTGCTTGCATAGATCATGTGCATTTTAGTGACTCAATACATTGGACACGTGGAGCTCAGGAAGGCCCTTTGGTCAGTGAGACTGCAGTGGGAAACACAGAGCCTTCAGCCATCCTGGAGCTGCACAAGGCTGCCCCAAGTCCTCAGCTGATCATACAGACCTCACTGCCTCATCCCTTCAGTCATTCCCAGGCCAGAAGGGAAGAAACCTCTTATAAGCAAAGCAGCTTATTACCATTTCAGGGGAAGATTTCTTTCTTTGCAGCACTGGTTTGGTGCAATCCCAGACAGCCTTTGGTACCTCTCAGACAGCCTTTGAAAAACCCTCAGGCAGGGTATCTCCTGAACTCTATCAGGATGGGGTTTTTTTCTTGCAGTGCAATGCCTGAGGACAGGAACTGAGCCAAGTGAAAGAAACTGAGTTCCTTGGACTATTTTGTAGTTCCCGTTATTCTTCTCATTGTTTAAAATCAAACTCTACATCAGCATTTTCTGCCAGGAAAGAAATTAACTGCATGGGAAGAATATTCAGCTTCTGAAACACAGTCAGCCTTTGCCAGCTGAGTAGCAGATGGATGGCACCCATTTGCACAGTAGCCCTGAAGTCTCATTTGAGAGGTCATGTTGGCTTATGAAGCCATTTCTGCCTTGGAGAACTTACTCCTCTATGTAGATACACTTCAAATCATGTATTCATCATTCTCCACTCAAAAAGATCATGAGAATGATCTTAATGGAAGCAAAGTCTTTGATGTGTTGCACTTGAGTCTTCATTTTCTACTCTATTAACTGAATGCTACTTGTACTGGCCTCAGTCTCATCTTAAGCCTTCTCAAAATAAATAGATGTCATTGCAGACTTGGTTAACTTTACAAATGATACAGAAGAAATCACACAGAAATTATCAACTTTTCTGCTCCACATATTGGAAAATATCTGTGTAACATGGGTATTGGAAAGGGATTCAACTGCCAGCTGACAACACAGGGCACTCTCTAGTCCATCCAGCCTAAAAATCCCAAAAGCAGGGTTGGGTCATGCTCCTGTCATGTGTTGGTCTCTTGCACAACTATTTCAGTGTCTCACTATCATTTTTGTCTGTGCAAAGAGATGTGATAGTGCCTGAGGCTGGCTCTGAGGCAACTGTGTCCAAACCAGGCACAACAGAGTGAACCCACAACCTGGATAAAATGCTGACAGTCACGTCTGTGTGGAGTGGTTCTTAAATAAAGTGAGGGGATGACAGACCTTCAAAGTGGTTTGCTTTTTTTCCAGAGTCAAAATGCTTCTTTTATTAATTAGTGTGCTCCAAAATTATTCGTAGCTGTTGCAAAATGAAAGTGCAGAGGTGTCTATGGCATCTCAGATAGAAGACTTGTTAACAGGTCAGTGTGTCAGGTAATGTATTACATGTGAATAAGTCAAGACTGACAAAATCAGGAAAATTGTTAATCAGAAATGATTCAGAATTCAAACCACCCAGATACTCCCAGAGACGATGGTAAAAATCTTTCACAGAATAAGGGAAAGATTTTCACTCTCTTTTATAAGCCCAGGCCAGAAGTCTTATTGCCAGATATCTGTAATGAAGCAGGATCCTTTTTGACCAGTGTTTCTAGCATTATTTCATTTATTATAGCTATTTCTTATAACTGATCTAATATATGGTCTTTCTACTCTGGTTAAGGAGAGCTTCATCTGTGCCTGTTGAGGTCTTGCTGGTGAAATATTCTGATACTGTCCACGGTCAGCACATTCTTCACAAGCAGTTTTTGTACTGCTGTTGCTTGAGACTCAGCTGACACAGGTAGGTAGTACCTATTTTGTACAGAGAGCTGCAAATGTAAGGGCAATATAAGGCATGAGAGAAACTGAAATTATTTTGTAATGTACTATTTCACTGTACAGAGTTGCTATCTTTATTGTATTTATGGCTAGAAGTATTTTCAAAAGAGTGTACAAACTCTGCTGATTTATTTGACAAACAGTTTCTGAAAGAGGAAGATGTAACCCACTGCCTTTTCCCCTGCCTTCTTCACCCACCACTGCTCCATCTGCCTTTACACACAGCATTACGCACAAATCAATCTGTTCCTAGCATTACAAAAGCAAATAATCTTTTCCCTACCATCACAAAAGTCACCTGTTAACTCAGACTCCTACATCTTTCCATTCCTTATTGGTATGCCTTCCTTAACCCTCTGATTTAGCCCTGCTTGGAGAGCAGCACCCCTACACCCCCTTCCTCCCCTGCTTCACCTCACTATTCTCTAGAGTGCCACCAATCTGCTTTTAAAATTATTCAGAGGGATTTAGCTTCAGATCTCCAGGCTTAGATTCTCACCCTGGGCACCATCTCAAGGGAGTGCTGTGAAACTTAATTTATCCATCACACCTGCAAAGCTGCAGCACACAGACACAAAGTCCACTGAAACTTCTGGGCTAGGATTGCATTTTGTATTCTTGTAGAAATCAGCTACCAATGAAGCTGCTGTAAAGCCATGCTATCCCAGTAAATACTGTGCTTCCTGGTAAGAATAGTTCCTCCAACTGGTAAAGAATTACTATAAAAATTAAAGCTTTATATGTTTTTTTGGGATTTTTTTTTTTGAGAGCACGATTTTTTTAATTTGTGCGTGTTAGGGATTCTCTTTAACCTAAAAAAAGAAAAAAATCCAGTTTTCATGGGGAACTTCCAGTCTTCTTGGATGCAGAGACCACCTTAAAGGTATGAATCACGACAGCTGAGATTCAAGGAATATCATCAACAAGAGATGATGTCCTTTACATTGAGGACTAGAAAAGGGTTAAACCAGTTTTTAGATAAATTCACTCCAACTGGCAGTTTTGAGAACAGTAAAAAATATGAAACATTTTTCTCCTTGGCTCCCTGTTACGTTTAGGAAGGGCTTTCAGAGAGGTCCAACAGAAAGAACAAGTGGGCCAAGGAAAAGAGAACAGATTCACAAACAAAAGTCCACTGAACAAAAATGAACTGCAGAGCCATTAACTGAGAAACGAATACAAAGGTGTGGGAAGAAATACGTTGTTATTGCTGGAGAGGAACTGGAAGCTGTGGCAGGAGATGGAGTTACCCAACCACCACTCACAAGTGGGCATCCTCCTTTTCTCCAGGCCCTGGTAGCAGAGGATTATTTCCACCATCAGCAAATCCTACCTCTGAACAAAGGTTGGCTTTAATGCACCAAGAGAGGTCAGAAAGTACACACGTGCATTCAGGTGTCTCACAGTTCATGGCCAGGATCTGCTCACCAGCACCTCAGGGCACCAGAGCAAATGGCACTAAAAGCTCTTTGCAGCAGTGGCTCCAGCTTGCAGAGAACTGGGAACAGCTTCACCATCAGAGGATCACACACAGGCAGAGACACACGCTACCGAGCTGGAGAGCAGCTCGTGTGGGCTAGCAGCGGGGAGAGCCAGTAGCCCATTGCTGACAGCCACCCTGGGGGTCTGCTCTGCTCCTGTCTCCCCAGGCACTGCCTACGAAGGTTTTGTTTTCTGTTCCCGGAGAAAATGACTCCTGCTCAAGGACATCTTGTTTGTGTTAATCCTGTAGATTAAGCACACAGCTTTTCAGTTGTGGCTTTGTGGCTATTGTTGCCAATAAACCCCTTACAAGGCTTGTGGGCCAACTTCAAGGCTGTCACTGAGGTAGCTTGAACAAGGAAGAGCCCCCAAGAATCATGAGAACTGACTCTCACACCAAATACTCTATGTCTTTAAAAAAAAAGTTTGGAAGAGAATTGCCTCCTGTGATGTCTGTGTTGAAGGGTCTCAGCTGTTACTGGCAGTAGGAGACACCAAAGCTGACGATTGCAGGCTTGTGCAAGTACAATGACCCAGTATACACTGCAAGAGCAGCTCAGCAAGAGCTGGAGCCTCCAGGGCCTCTGAGCCAAGTCTGTTGCTTGGGCTCAAGCCCACAGAGCAGTCCAAATGGGGTGGTCACACCAGCTGATATAGAAAAAATCAGGATCTCCACTAGCATGCAGAGGCACTCTTGTACAATCTCCCCTCCTGCATTTGGCTTGGTCACACCAGGTCTTGGCTAAGCTTGCAAGTGTACAGTAAGTCATCACTCAAGAACCAGGCTTTTGTTGGTTTAGTGTTAATTATGAACGGTGTTACCTGTAAAATATTCACAGAAAATTCCAGGTGGGTAGAAAAGCATAAATAATGATGTATTAAGGGCTGATTTTATTTTTACAAATATACAGGAAATTAAGAACAGCTGGACCACAAAATACTTCTTTGTATACACTGTTTTTAATATGAGTTCCACCAGTTCCCTGGACTTCTCTGGTACTGAGGCTTTGCTGAACAAAGGACTGACTTTCAGGTGGTGTTTCCTTGGAATCAAAGCTAGCTAAAGCATTCAACAGGATTTTTGCATGCTTTGCTCATTTTACTTTTCTTAGACAGGTAATTCACTTTACAAATTGCGTGTTGTACTTTCAAAAGAGCAATAAATCGTGCAACAGATGCATGCAGGAACTTGATCTTTATCCTGTAGCTTAGACTTTTGTTCAGCAAGATGCAGAAAGGTCTCACTTTAAATACAGTTAGTCTCAGGCTAACAAATAGAACCTGAAATACTGTTAGCTCAGAACCTCACATTTACTGATCTCAGTGGAACTGCGAGCATCTTTAACACATCAGAGCACCCTGCCAGCTGGATGCACCTTTAGCAAACACTGCACAGAAACATGCAAAATGATCAAGCATTGTGTCTGGTACAAAGGTGCTTGCTTGCAGTTATGGTACTGGGCCATTTGCAGTTTAGCAAGATCACACTGTGCACTTGGGGAGAACTTCCTTTGTCTGTGTGTTTCAGATTAAAAGGTCTCCTGCAAATATTTCTGGACTTTAAGACAGAGAAGTCCATGTTTTCCTCACAGAAAAAGACAAACTTCACCTAAAGAGGACTTAATATTACAGCTGCCATTCCAGGATCTTCAAACCAAGATCTGGCCACACTCCAAAAATTTGGGGGAAAAAATGTTTGGATGCCATCAGCCCAGGGGTGTTTTTGATTGTGCTAATATTTCCCAGCAGAAACTGGCCAGGTTTGGCTCCTAGTGACTAATGAAGCTGTCATACACCATTCCTTCCTGCTGTTTAATAATGCTTTCAAAAAAGCCCTTTATGGAGATGAATAGTATAGTAGTGCTGCAGCTGAGAAACTGGCATGCTGTCAAAGAAAACAGAGGCCAGTTTACTATGCATGGCACTGTATTTTTCATTGTACTTCACAAAGACTTGTTATTAACTGAAAATGAATTCATCATTAGGGAATAGATATTATTTAGTACATAGTTCAGTATAATTTTGAGACTTGATTCCAATAGTCAGATTTCATTGTAGCAGCAAAATTACCTGTTACTCTAAATGTTGATACAATATTCACTGTTTTTTAGATCCTGGATTTCAGGAGATAATATCAGTCCTACCAGAAAATTTAATTGCAATGGAAATGTAGTTAATTCTTTCCACTTTCTCCTCAGTAACATGTACATGCACACAAGCCATATATCACATACACTTGATAAAGGCGGCAATTCAGTCAAGTCAGTGGTGTAACCAGCACTGACATGACAGTTCCTACATTCAGATCCAGATCTCAGCTTCTGCTCTGTTGGTGGAGTGATATAATTAAGTCACATGTGATTTTAATACTCCTTAATTGACTTGTCAGTAACCTCAGGTAATTGTGGGGCACAGAAATATTATTGCTGTGCAGAACACTCATCTGAAACATGAGTCCAAACCTGTAAAAACCTACACAAATCCACAAGATTTCTACCTCAGTGCTGTGTCCAGGGCTGTCTCAGGCAAGTTCACCTGTTTATGGCCTCTTGGGGGCCTTTGGCAGCAGAGCCGAGAGGGTGTGAAACACCTCTACACCCTTTTACTCTTGCTGTGAAGCATCAGAGAGAATCAAATGCTCTCCATAGCCATGCAAGCACTCTTCACCACACGTTTCTTTCAGATATAAAGCAGGGAGATAAGAGACTGACATATCTTATCAACTCTCCACACAGAGCTCCATCAACATCAGCCAGAAGAGCCCAAACTGATTTGCAGTGCATTTGTTTGAAGACAGTTGGCTTTCAGAAGCTGCAATCAGACATCACAAGCCTTATCTGCTCATGGAAGCTCAGATAAATAGTGCAGTCAGCTTGCTATAGAGCACCTTGGGTTTGCACAAAATCTACTTTTAACCATTTTGAACATTTGCAAGCATCAGATGTGGTACTGCATCGATCTAGCTTGTCCTTTATTCTGTGGTGGAGGGAAACACCTCTGACCACTTCCAATCAGTATAATCCATGTATTTGGAGAGTTAATTATGGAGCAATACAGAGAATAAACCCATCCTGCACAGAGCTTCACTCGACAGTATTTCTTATTAGGCATTCCCTTGTCCTTATTGAAAAGTGCAGAGGTAAAGGAACTCAAAGTCAGTTAGAAGGCCCATTATTCTCTTGCAACATACTCATTTTGTCACTGCCATTTTTAAACTGCTGGCTTTGAGGTCCCAGTGTCAGATACCAGACAGCTGTATGTATTTGGAGTCACACAGGCAGATAAATTGGGCTTGGCAGCTTCATACTTCTTTTGGTACTGAAACCAGCGAATTGCAGAGGAACAGCAGGAGAACTGAAAGCCGTCAGTTACTTCTGTGAAGCATCTTTCCAGCAACTTCACTCATCAAAGTGTTATTTCTGGCTTCCATCAACTGGCAAATGGCAATTTAGATAGTGGCAATTTAAACGACCTGGTCAACCATTCTAAAAACTGTAGAGTACTCACGCTAGAACTAAGACATTAAAAAAACCTTCAAAGGCTACACCTCTTCTTCCAAAAAGCAGAGACCTCATTCCAGGCATAAGGGATCTCCGAATCTGTTAGAATGGGGCAGGTCTGTGTTTTCTTTCCTTCTTTTAAGTGGGCTTGAATCAAAATACAGGGCAATTTTGCAACTTCCAACATGTGCTGCAGTCTTCATGATTTGCAAAAGCCCAGAAAACAGAAAAATACAAAAATATTGTTTATTGTAAGAAGGAAAAATGCATTGTGCATTAGGGACAACATTGGCAGAAGTAGCATTTTTAATCGAGAGGGCATTTAAGCAGTTCTATAACTGGGTAATCCACAGCGTGGATTATAAAAATCAGTGAGAGCCAGTAACAGCAAATACTGATGGCCAACCAACTGAATCTAGATGTTATTCACCACCATTCCTGCACTACAGTCCATTAAGCCCAGTTTATGTTATAATATGGCTACTCCCCAACATTGCATACTGTTTAAACAACATCTTCATTAAAAAAACCTGTTTTATGGAATTCTCACATCCCATTTGCACATCTCTATTTATTCATGATCCCAGTACATCATTTTGGCAACCAGAACCACGTCTTACATGGATAAGCAGTATTTGGAAGGCATCTGTAAATTTTCAATTGTTTCTAATACAACTAACATCTGGAAACATGCAGAGGAGCCAGCTCAAGAGAGACCACCAGCAAGTGCTGCCCACCAGAATTCCAGGGCTGTTGACACAATGATCTCAGCACCCATAAACCGAGCAGGATGCTGCAGGCTTGTGGGCACTGCCAAACCCCACACTTCCCTGGATAAGCATCCTTCCCCGGGTACTGGCACCAAGTCACCCAGTGCAATGGCTTATGGCACTGCTGTAGAAAGTGCTGCCTTTGGACTGAAAATAACCCTTGGATTGCTGGAGGCTGTGACCCACTGGTCTTCAGGCACTGAGCTAGGTTCTGTTCTGGCTGAATTTCAATTTCAATAGTTTGATTAAAAGGGAAAACTTTATGTTAGCAGTATCACAACTGTTCACAACACTCATGCAATATTCTGATACACTACAGAAAGCTCTATTCTGTAACAAACCTCCACAGTAGGTGCAGCCATTTATTTTTATCTCAGCTTTCTCTTATGGCAGTCACACTCAACTGATATTAAAATATTTGGATTTCATCTTGGGAAAGCACACTGAGGAGTCACAGCATTACACATGTTTTAAGGGGATAGTCTGGAAAACATAATGGATAAAAGAAAATTTCTTACAATGAAGCCTGGCTGGGATATTTGAAACAAGACCCATGAACTTCAGAGCATTTGGATTTTTACGAATCTAACAATTCCATTAGTAGTTGTGCAAACAAAATAATTTTTTTAATGAATTCCTAAGAGCCACACAACATGGTATCAACAAATTAACAACTGTATGCAGTCTTGATGGTGAGTTGAAGAAAATAAAAAATGCAAGGTAGATTTTGACCAGCATCTCTACATGAATAGCCACAAGGAATTGAGAAGCAAGGAAATCCTTATTCTGTATTTCTGTCTCAAACCCACTGCTGCCACTGCTGCCAGCTACTCTCCTGAGGAAAAAGACCCAAGAATTCCACCTGAACTGCTCCTCTACTTGCTTTACAAAGTATTGGAGCCGGTAACAGAAGCAGCACACATTTCACTGTGAGGTTTCCAAGAATCTTGAACTGTAAATTTGAAGACCAGAGAACTCAGATTCACGCAGAAGCAAGACTGAAGCACTGAGAGGTTTCAGCCCATGTTATTAAGGAAGTTTTTTACATGCAAGTTTGAGGTATCTAGAATCTTCTTGGCCTCATTTCATACAGAGACCAAATTTTTGAAACGTTCAGGTAAATTTTTCCCTAAGTTGTTTTTCAGTTCCTCCAAGAGCTCGATAAAACAAAATGGAAATAAGCACTCAAAAAAGTTAATTCCAACTTCACATTTGAGGCAATTTGAGCAGAATTATAAGCAGACTTCAGAAGTTGTCTGCATGATGGGAGGAGGCAATATATCCCCTGCTTCAGAAGCAACGAGAAGTCACTCCCCCCTTTCCTATCCAAGAATAGGTTATGTACTCTTTCAGTCTCTCATCAAATGAGGATACTGTTAGGAAGGGTGGTCAGTACTATTAGAAAGATGAGACCTGCCCCCAGCCCATGCCAGACCCACATTTATTAGCAGGCCATGGGCTGTGCCTTTAGGTGGCATGAATTGGTAGTGCAGCACAAGGGGATCGTGCACAGCCAGCACTCGGCAGAGCACCGTACGCGCTCTCTGCTGAGAGGATGCTTGTTATGTTTTCCTAGAAGATCATTGCTTTCAACTTTAGACCTTCCTAATCCCCCGACAGATGCTTTAACCACAAGTTTGTTCTCATGCCTCAAGACAAGCAAGTGACCACCAAATTCAGTCTCATCCCCAGAGTTTACATTATGGGCTGTTTGCCCATGTTGGAAAGAGTGCCTGACATCAGGATTAAATCAACTTCAAGGACTTCGGTAGCTGGGAAGTCAGCTATGATTCCCTTCTCCACTGTTTTACAGAAACTGAAAATTACTGTCTGAAATCCCTCCCTCTTCCCTCTAGGAATCATATCCTGCCCATAGGTAGGTTTACAAGGTGTCTATTTTTTAAAACTTGAGCACCACTTAGTTTTATATCAACATAGTTCTTCATTTCCAGAGGACAGAACTGTGTTCCTACTGAACAGCCACGGGGCTAACACCATTGCTTTACTGATTTCAGGTACCACACAACAAAAGGTTACAACAGCACTGAACACCACCTCGCCCATCACACTTAGAGAAGAGCAGTAAATGGATAAAAGTGCAAGCATCAAAGAGCTGATAAAAGAATAAACACTGAGCAGCAGTTCATCACATGGTTTCCATCCCAGTGATCCAAGATTACTTAAAGCAACAGTTTACCCATGTACAGACCTAAGAATGCAGCTGTTACGCTGCAGCTCTGGAGATAAACTGGATTCACACATAACTTTCCAAAGGTTACCAGCCCAGGGGATAATGCAACTTCAGTGCAAAAGTATATAGCTGGATTTAGAGAGAAACATAAAAGCTAAATGGACTGGGATGTGAGATGTGGAAATATGTCTTGCAAACAAATTGTAATTACTTCACTTAGAAGGCTTGTTCGTGTCTGCAGGTGAAAATAAAAATAGGAAGACTGTTTTTTTTAATGAAAATATTTACTTGGGAAAAAATTTTGTAGTCAGGATTAGCCACTTAGCACCCATAAACTGAAGGACTGATTCCATGGAACGTCAATCCCAGAAAGGCTCGATACTCTGAAGTTAGCCATTCTAAAAAATATCTCCCCATAACACATTATCTAGACATATCAAAACATTAAACTGCTCTAATTAGCCTAATTATTCTTAGGCACCTCTTACTTCCCACGGGTGCTTGAAGCAGGGAAGTCCAAGCCAGAATGCTGGCACGTGAAATATGTCCCAGCACAGAGTACTCAATGCTACTGTGGGCATGTGCATTAACTTCCACTGCAGACTCAAAAAGCCAGATTCTCTCAGGGGTGGCTGAGGATGTTCAGCCTCTCAAATGAGAGACCAAAGGCTCCAGCAAGACACTAAGTCAAATGTTACCCAGAAAACTCAACACCTCATTAGATATGCTCTTTAGTTTAAATCCCCAGGTTGACAAGACAACTGGGGCAGACTTGAAAATCCAGAAGGGGCTGTTCATCACTGCAGATTAAAGTCTGTGGGAATATTCAGCTGTATTGAAATAGCCATTCCTCCATACAAACATACCAACTCCTTACAAGTGTTTTGATTGGAAACTACTTCACAATTCTTTCTCTGCAGCAGATAATTTTTACAATTGTTCCCAAGAAATCCATCCTTGTTCTACACAAACTACATCATCAACTAAGAGCAGTTACTTGAATCAGTTTAGGGAACTATAAGAAATGGGTCTGGGGAAAAGCAAATGCTGTCTGCCATATTATCTCCTTTTTCAGTGGAGCTGACAGGACAGCTGCCTGTTATTACAGTGCACCCCAGGAAATGTTTAGCTGCCAAAAAAGTCCAGAGCCAGCAAGGGATTAGCAGACAAACAGAATTCATGCACCTGGAAGTCATGCAGCTAGATATGCCATCTTTGTAAGGTACACTTCAATCCTTCAATCTCATTTGCAAAGAAACAAGAACAAACAGAAATGACTCAATGGCATCATAATTATGATAAATCTAAGAATTACTAAACAGTTTTGTGACTAGATTAAGTGGCAGTAGCTTTCATTTAACTGCAGTAATCTGTTGAAGGACTTATATAACTGCCATAAATATAATGCTCTCTCTTTTATGTTTAAGCTGTTCCTCATTAATGCAGCATTATTACCATGTTAAGTGACCAGAACCCCAATGGCTCTAGAGATGAATAATGCAGATGGTGCATAGGACTTAATGATTTCATGTAACCTGTGTAATATAAAACTTTCATTTTCTTCACCAATATATTTTTAACAGCAAAAGTTCTGCTAGACAGCCCTTTCCTCCTCCCAGCACGGCATTTGTCCTTCACAGGCATGCTCTCACAAGGCACTGGCTCTATGTGTGCTGGGTTCAGGTAATGCCTAGTGCCACTCCCATGTGCCCAGCCTGTGTGGGAAGGACTGGACAGCAGCTGCCACATGAAGCTGAGCTGTGTTCTAAGCAACTCCTTCACTGCATTCCCCCTCATGCTCACTGCCAGCAGTTTTAAGTGGAATCAGCTTGTATCCTCACCTCCACAAAAACAGCAGCAGCAATACTGACAGCCTAAAGTGGTTTTTTCTGACATCAGGATGGAATGACACATATCCAGCCCAGTGTCAATGAACTTCTAACAAAGCTGTTGCACAGTCCACTGAGAAGTATTATACAAGCTTCAGTGTGCTCTGGGGCTCAGACAGCCCAGGACAGTTCAGATGGGGATTTTTCCTTACAGTTATGCACATATTTATCATGCCAACAGAAACAAGTTAGTATAAGAGTCACTGAAATATTTAAGTCAATAAATTAATTCTGCCCTTATTTTAGAAATACTTTCTCAGCAGGCTTATGGACAGAAGTGAGAAATGCTTTAAGAAATTTCAGGAATCAAAATTCAGAAGAGCTGTCACACCCTAGGATACAGTAGCAGAGAATAGCTGGAGAGCACCAGAGTTATCCCAATGGTGGCTGGACAGTCACTTTTGAAAATGAGCCACCACCAACCTGTCAAGGTAGTAGCTAAATCACCAGTGTTGAGATTATGTATTACAGAAACTCCTGGGGAGAAACCTGTTGTAGTAAGCACAGTGCATTTCAATAAAACACAAGCTTTTTCTAACACAGGCTACCAATGTCTTCAGTTCTTCTTCTGACTTGAACATCAGAAGCAGAAAACAGACTCTGATGGATCTACCATAATTATTTACTGGACTGTTTTGAGAACAGTGCCTGTGCAATCACAGTAATAGCTCAAAGTTTGGAAATGGAAGTTAACAAACAATTCTTTCCTCTATTTTTCTCTATAAGTTAGCTGTAAAAAGTTTTCTAGTATTTGTATAATTTCAAGCTTACTGTCATTATAAACTAGGAACTGTACCTATTGGATCCAATTGCCCTCTGCACTGCTGAAAAGCTGAGGTTAGAAATAAAGGTGTGCACTTTCCTATATTCTGCCATCTGCTCTCTCGACCTCTTCTTGATCCATAACCTGAAAGATGCCCCATCTGCTCCTGCCTATTTTATATCATAGCTGAAAAAAGAAATCTGCCAGAGGACACTGCTCTGGAGTTGCATGGATCAGCTAGCTCAGAACTCCCTGCTACGGGGGTGGGAGACCTTGAGGTCATATGTGCAGAGGGGGTAACAGCAGTGGAGAGCTGCAACCAATTAAAAGTGCCTTCACATCTATTGACCTTCCCTGGAAACTCAAACAAGTAAAATGAGTGGCAGCAATTTTCAAACTTCATCAGTCCCATGAGGATGTTACAGGCAGCCTCTTCTCTTCATGAATCCCTAGTGTTCAACTTGTTTCCAGTTTTCTTGCCCAGACAAAATATTGAAAAAAATAGAAAACTTGAGTCTAAAAATAACTTTTCCAGTTCCTTAATTCCACTAAGCGATCTCTCAACTGCAACTTCCTCTTCCTTATGCAGTAGCATGACTAATGCAAATGCATTCCAATCTTCACAGATAAAACAAAAAACCCCCAGTTTTGTTCCTAAATAAAACTTAGTTTCAATGTAACATAGTTGCAGTAAACAACTTTCTCAAGGTACCTATTGCCCTGCTCTTTAAAACCAGAAACGACCACAAATCAGTAAAAATAATAATTGCCTCAATGTTCTGTATAAGCAAATTTTTTTCCTACAAAAACAATACTAAAAAGTCAAAGTAGGTGACTATTCTGGATGTAGACCATGTAACACAATCACTGTATCAGTTTCTCTTGTCAGCATTTTCAAAGTGTAACCACTAGCCATACCATTAATCAGTAGATAAAAGCCCTCACACATGTAGGGTTTTGGTGGTAACTTCTGCCCTGCCCCCCTCCCTTGGTTTCACTTTGTAAAGTGTCTCTCTGGAAACCTTGTGGAAGCAGAAGATTGACAGAAAATCATCAGAAATCAGCTCTAACAGTGATTATAGGGTGCTGATCTGCCCACTATGTTTCTGCAGATTTTTCCATTTCCAGCAACCAGCCCCTTGCATGATGCCTTCAGAAAAGAGCTCCAGACTACATCAGTCACTCTGTTTGCATACAGAGTGCTGATGAAGCAAAGATTTACCTCTTCTGAACCCATCACTCCTCTGCACTATTTTGACATAGAAATAATCTGGAGTAGAAACTCCCTCTGTGACAAAAAAAAAAAAAAGTCACACAGGCTTCTCTGTTAGGTAGTAAATCCAATGGTAAATAAAAGATCACCTTTCTCAAATTATTCATGTAACAAAATACAGAAATAGTCATAAAAGTAGGCATGACACACAAGCCTTTTGACATTCCAGGACAAATGTATGGCTCCATGTCTTGTTGCCTCATGAACTTTACCCGTATTGCCTGAGGAACCCTGAACAGTCTAAAATGTTGTCAAGTGAATACATAGGGGGTGGCATGTAGACAGGCTATGTGCCACCTGTGCAAGTGGGATACCCTGATTTCAACCTATACT
>VYZP01062112.1:0-35080 GCA_013400635.1 Hypocryptadius cinnamomeus
GGAAAGGTGGCGAGCCAGTGGTCGTGGAGGTGGATCCTGGTTGTCCCTCTGTCCTTCCATATTGCTTGCTTGGACTTCTTGGAAGTTTCGGCACAACGCACTGATCTGCTCTGCGCTCTGTTCAATGAGAAGAAACAGACAAGCGACAATGTTTTAGAATACAAGTTGTACTACAATTATTCCTAAATTCCTCCAATTTCGCTCCTGTTCCAAATTCAGGGTCCAGAGCATGCCATTGATTTTTGTCAGATGTGTATCTTGACAGCTTTGAACAGCTTTAATTTATAGCAGAACCAGATCAGACCAGTAAAAAGAATTTAAAATTGCTAGTGATTTTCCAGCACAAATTATTTTCAGTCTTCAGATACAAGCTCATAGAATGTAGAAGATGACAAAGCACTCGGATGTATCACATACTTTTCTTATGACACTAGCATCACACTGTTTTCCACCTCTCTTATTTTGCAACACTCACTGCATCAAAGTTGAAAGGATTTGCCAATAAATATCTTATAATCATCCAGAATAATTATTTTGTATTTCATCTGTGACCTTGTCTTGTTGCTTTCTAAACAATGAGATGTGAAGCTGAGGGTTCAGATTCCAATTTCTGGGGGTGTCAAAAGATGGTCAGATGTTTTCTTTCCAAGGATACAACTACAAATCAGGATCTTTTGTTTTCAAGAAAGGCAAATGGAAAACTAAATATTTGATATTCTTTAGAAGAATTATTAAAAACAGAATAAATAAACCCCAGAAAACGTTCAAACAAGATAGGAACTGAAGATAGAACAACAACAGTTAATCTTGTAATGCAAAGATGGAAGACAAGGAGATATTTCTGACACTATGAAATAGTTATATCATTTGCTCTTGGATGACCACAACTAATATCCAAGAGCAACTTTTGCAGGCCATAATCTTCAATGGTCAATTTGAAATTATTCCACTGTTCTCTTTCTTACATAGTGTTTCCCTGGAAGCTAAAACATCACTACCATTACCCAATTCTACATTAACAGCATTCAGTATCCACATCTTTGTAGTACATGAAACAATTCTTTAGTGCTTCTGTCATTCAGACACTTGCATAAACTGTACAGTTGCATAAGCTGTGACATTTATCACCTTGTATTTAGCAAGTGCAGTCAAATGAGGACTACATGAAGGCTGCCTTATTTCATGTGTAGGTCTTTTTATAGTATCAGGACATATCAGGACATGAGTGCATTTCAGAGTTGTCTTAATTTGTACTTTATTTATTCCACAAGCTGTTTCAAGTCAACCTTTTTTGGGTGTCCTGATTCACCACTGATTACCTGTGTAGCTTGGTTCACCAACATACTAGGCCATCAAATGAACAAAAGCAAAAGTTAATCTGAAAATGAACTGAGCTATACAAAGTCCTTCAGTAAATTGGAGGCTAAATGGACTAGCAATATTTAATCTCAACCATTCCTGTGATTAAACACCTATATGATGAAAATAATGTTAAAATGTCAGATATTTGCCATGTAGTCCATATTACTCAGTAGCTTCCCAGCTCCCAGTTTTGAAAAATGCCACCACTCTAAAAAAAAATGAAGTTACTTTACTCACTGATACATGAAACCCTCTTCATAATCCAGTATAATGACAGTTTGCAGGACTGTGAAATTTAGATATATTTAGTATTTTCAACACTTATTAGGACCCAAAAAATTGCAATATGAATTGAATGATGTTTGTTAGAATTACAGCTCCACACTGATGGAATAAATTTAAAAATTGTAGTCAGTCTGTGACACTGAAATTAATTAGTGGCTTGCAAACAAATCCTTTAGGAAGTGGTATGTGGGTGTGTGTGTGTATGTGGGTTATTTTAAAGCAGCCTCTAAACAACTGAATGCCAAAGCACTTCACTTTTGTTTTCTTTGTTTCTGATGTCAGAAAGGTTTGTATTTATATCAGAATGTTTAGATTTTACACTCTCTACAGCTCAAGGAGTGCATGGGCTGCTTGATTTACATCAGCCTGATGACTGATCAAGGACACAGGGATCAAGGATGCAAGGCAGCCTATTGAAAGCAAGTCACAAGCATCATCATCAGGCACAGTTTTACAAGGAAGAGTTAGAAGTCCTCTATTCCTCCTCAACCACCTTTGCATATAGAGCAGGCAGACATTGGGGAATGTGCTATTTCTACATCCCCTTGAGTTCTGGGGTCAGTGCTGCATCTGTCACCGAGAATCACTGTATGGGAAAGCATATGGAAATAGATGATACTCATCAACATAAATACTTTTTGATCACCTAAGCAACATAATTTTGCTGTCAGAAATTGTTCTGCATAGCTGGCCTAAGCCCAAGGCACAGGATTACCTCTCAGGTACCGTTGACAAGCACTGATTTTTATAAACTTTAATATGTTCCTGGATACATTTGCAAATTTGGCATTAAAAATATTGCCCTTGACCTCCCTGCTCACAGGATCTTGTCTTTTCCTTAAGCCTTGCTGCTCTGTGTCCTTCCCTTTACAAGAGGGAAGAGTCTTCCAGACCATGCAATATCCAGACCTCACTCTTTGTACTCACTGTGGTATTTACACTTGGGGCAAAGCCAGCATGAAATGCTACTTGATCACAGGACAAATGTGTTTCACATTCACTCATACACATTAGACCACAGAAGATGAAGGAACCCATTTTGCCAGTGGAACCACTAGTTCTTGATAAGGAGCCTAGTATAAATGAGAATGTAGCAAGAAGTAGAGAAGCATAAAACAATTCTTCCTCCATGTTTCTTCCCAAAAGTCTCTTACCACCCAGGTCGGGATCTCTACCCTTTTTCTCTAGTGTTCTGGATACTACTTTCTACCTTTGACACTAAACAATTTCCTGCTCTTTTAAACTGTTTAAAACATCCTTTCTAGAAAGTCTCAAGTGACAACCCCTAGGACCAGCTCTTTTACATCTGGCATGTGTGGCCAGGAGAGGCTCTGCCTCTGTCCTCTATCTGGGATTGCCCTGCAGCTGGGATTTCAAAGCCATCTGGGCATTCTGGATGTCAAATCAAAACTTGGTAATCCAGCATCCTTAAGCGAAGAAGTCTCAAAAGGAACTCCCTATTGATACTACACAAATCCACATCTATCTTGAATTAAGGAGGGAATTAACCCTGAATTTGCTCTGATCTTGACATTGCAATGGTTAATACAGGCAGATATGACTCTCAGATAAAACTGATAAATTCTTCAAGCACACAGCTGATTTTATTTGTGCAGGACCAAGACTGTTTGTACTTAGCAAATGGTAAAAAAATTATTTATGCCAACCTTTATAGTGTGCAGCTTATCAAAATAAAAACATTTAAATCAGTAAAAAAAGAGAAGTCCAGATAACTGACTGCAGACAAGGCTGCAATGTAGCTGGGAACAGATAAAAGCTGAGGAGAAACTACAATGGAAGCAGCAAACTTCCTCCAAAATCCATTACTTGAGCTTATGTATGCCGCTTTCAGCAACATGTACAAGCATCTTCAGCTTACCTTTGGCACTGAAGAGCAGACAGATAAGGCTAAATATCAAAAAATTTAGACTAACAGTGCTAGAGGTGGGAAAGAGAAATGGAGTTTATGCAGGGCTTAAAGGAACAAAAAAACCCACATATATTTCAGGGAGAAGGAAGCTAAGGAGCGCTGTGCTTAATAAACCTTATGGTTTATTGGCCATATTCAAGATTTTCCAACAAACCTGTATAAACGTTCTACAGATCTACCAGTCAGGGGAAGCAACCTCCTGACCAACCTCTCTTGGCCTCTTAGAAAACAGAAGGATATGTAGAAGTAGCCTGGAGAAACATTTCTTTCATCCCTGCATGTCTGAGACTCAGGCTTAAGGTTCCATGTCCTTCTGCAAGGAGTGTTCTCTGTGAATGGGGACTGCTCAAAGTAACCTTTGAACGCAAAGTTCCAGCCCACAGAGATGTCACCTTGACCCATGGCAGCCAGCAACCACAGTGGTGCTCAGCTTGTCAGATGGAGATGCAGCACATTCCATTTTCAATAATAGTTGTGGTAAGAAATATTACAGATTATTCCCCTAAAGTGAGCAAAAAGATACTCTTACAAGGATGTCTTACAGATTTTCTTTGCTCCTTGCAGACAAGCTGTGCTATCCCCACCAGAGTAACCAAACCCCATAAAATTAATCAGTGAGAGAGCAGAAGACTTTAATCAGCAGTGGTTAAGAACTAGCACAACGATTTCATGGCTGTCCTGTGACTTTCTACTGAATTATACTGATTGAGCATAAATGCTGCACAAGGTCAATTAGTGTTAAAGGGTCTCTGCATGCTGCTGTTTACTTTACCCTCATTTATACATATCATGTACTCTGCCAGTCTGTCAGGGTTTGTTCGAAACAGTGATGGAAAGGAATATTTTAGTAGACTTGGTAAACTCTACACAACTTAAGAAAGACTCCTTGGTGAAGTGAAAGCCATGCATGTCCTTTGAAGAGCATTCAGGATTCAGTATCCTTCTGCAGGATACAGACCATATCTATGGGCTGGATTACCAGTCCTTTGAACTCCCTACCCTAAGAGGAAACATGCTCAGAAACATCCTGCAGAAACAGATTAGACTTGTGCCCTCCAAAAATGAACAGCTAACACGTCAGCTCTATCTGACGGATGTATTTCCAGGAAGACTGAATGCACCAGTCAGCAGAAGAAATACAATTACATGGAATTTTGAGCAATGAACAACTAGTCTGAGACATCTTTACATCCTTCGCTCTGTGCGAAAGGAAAGCTCTTGGAGATGTCCATCCCTTTGACTTTGTGTTAGAAGTTGTTTCTCTCCAGAACAAAGCCCTGACAGTCACCATTTTTTTGTGGGTGCACCGCTCTATGGGCATTCTGGCATCTCCTCAGACTGGGAAGTACTTTGTAACCAAGCAATATAAAAGGCTAGAAAGTTGAAGAGTCTAGCTTCCTTAAAGATCACAGAAAAAAGTTGCTTTATGTTAGACACCAATACAGTACCTCACTCCTCTAATTTGTTCATTGAAACTGAAAAATGCCAGCAGAGCTGCCAGTATTTTTACTGAAAAAATGCTTTGTGGCATTTTCACCACAGAAGTCTGGGCAAAAGTGCTGCTCAGCTTATGGCAATAGAAGCTAAACCAAAGCAGTAGCCTCAGTCATTAGTTATCTTCTGCTCCTTCTTCTTTTCCCAACTGCAAGGCCACTCAGTATGAACTTGTTCCTGACTGACAATAAAATTATAGGAGTCTGGTTTGTTTCACTCTATCTCTTGAGTGTCTTTTAATGAAAATATTTAAAACTTTGCTAAAAGAAGGGCATTTTTTTCGGTGTCTACTCAGATCCTTCATAGAAATATGCAATGCATAGTTAGCGTTATGTTTTAAGGAGGGAAAAGCAAATCTTCTGCACCATAGGATGAGAAGGTGCCCTGCTAGACATTACAAAAGGCAAGAAATTAACAAGGAACTTTTGTCTTTGAGTTAGAATTTCCCAATATCAGAGAGATTTACATTAGCAAATCAGCCTGTTAACAGAATTGGATGTCACCAACCTCATTTAGAATTATCACAAATATTATAAGAAGAGGAAGGGGCTGCTGACCCAGTAATTCTTTCCAGAGAGCACAGGGTAAGGCCTGAAAGAAGGCTGAACATACAGCTGTGTAAAACAGCCAAGATGCAACCCACCCGATGTGGTGCCTGAGCTATTGATATTTGCATGGAGGCAAGTCTTCTCTCTCACCTGCCACACTTTCTCTTTGAGCCCAGAAGAACCATCAGTGGTGACTGAGGTACTTGACTGAAACTCTTGTCATAAACCAAGTCATGCAGTAGGGACCTGGGCCCAAGAGCCTGCATTGACCAGGTCCCCAGGACAAGCAGCAACCACTGAGTTCATAGATGCTGTGCTCAGTTTCTCTAGAATCAGTCTCCAAAGTCGTCTGACCTAACTCAGCAAAAGCAAAACAGAAGTGATTTCCATCACAGGACACTAAATCCTCACTATACAAAATGTAAAGATGAGAGCATCAGGAAAACAAAAAGAGGAACCCTGACAGCTCAGGTCACAAAAAGGAGAGTCTTATGAGAGAACATCAAGGCACACAATAAAAATTTTCCCAAACCCTGATTTTGTAAAAAACTGTCAGTTCTTCCTACCCCAGGTCCTTATCCTGATATTGTCAGTTTTAATGCAGGAGGCTCATGTTATTTTTCTGCAACCTGTGTAATTCATATATACATACACATATAGATACATACATACATACATATATATATATATATATATATATACACACACATATATACATAAAGTTGTGTAATACATACTTGTGTAATACATATATTTTGCCACCTTTACCTTGATTATAGACCATATTTTTCCCTATTTCCACAATACTAACTTAATTGTGAAAAAACAGAGAAACAGTTAAAATATTCATGCTGCGGTTATTTCCAAATTTCCACAAGGAATCTTTTTAAAACCATCCCACTTCTTGTCAAAATATGGATCTTGCTTAGTCCTTTCTTTGAGAGATGCAAGAAATAATAATTTGCTTGAGCCCAGCAACAAACAGTGCAAGCAACCAACCCACCCTTCCCTCCCCCAAACTTCAGAAACCCCAAACCTTTTCCCATGCAGAGTACTGGTACAAACTCAGCCCGCATCTACACACCGTGAGAATCCATTATTTGACTGCTAATGCTGGGAGAGTCATTATTTATCAGGTACAGGCAGCTCGGATGCTGCTGCAGCCCTATCACCCCAGCCTCATTAAGCAGCACCCCCAGCCGAAGGCACGGCGCTGCAGAACTCACCACAGAGAACATCCTGTGCAGGGAGCCGTAAGCTGCTGCTGCCTGCTGCTGGGTTTTGCGAGCCAGCGCTAAACTCTTAGCTCTGGCTTTACTCCTCCTGAAGGCGGGCATTGCGGCTCGTGAACACGAACTTCGCCAAAGGAAAGAGCCCTCGGAAGGAAGCCACAGATGTTGTGATCCCCCACAAACACACCTTCCCTCTGAGCTCAGCTGCACAAGTTTCTCTTTTGTGCCGATTACCCAAAATCGGAGATGCTGACAACATCCCAGTGCAAGGAGGCTAAGCAGCGTGTGAGAGTACAGAGAGACCTGCCATGCCTCCCTTTATTGCTACAAATGAAAGAAAAACATGCTAGATGAGAAGGTTTTTTTATAAATAGCTTGACGTGGTGAGTGCAGGACAAAGTTCAGTTATGACACGGGAAGATGGGTTTGATCTCCCCAGAAATATACCTGCCTCCCTGCCTGTGAAATTTACTGCATAAACAAAACATCAGGTGCTTTGAGAAAGTTAGCCAAATACCTAAAAATATCTAGAGGGTGCTGACTGCCCTGAAGGTCAGCATAATTTGTCAATAGCACTGATGCTCTGTCAAGGGTATATGCTGCTAAATGTTGAGGCATACAAATGCTCTTACAATGATAAAATGAAAAACAAATAGGCAGCTCTCTGGATGATTTCTTTATATAATTATGCTTGTCCTTTGTTTGAACTTTTTAGCCATAATTACATCAATAAAAAGAAATTTAAAATGAGCTCAGTAATAAATTCAGGCTTGAAAGTAACAGTTCTGATGTTGACATATTTACACAAAACCATTTGGGCCTACAGATAGATTACTCTAAGAACAATGCAGCTTTAAATAAAACATTATAGGACATGACAACACTGAACTGAAGAGATAAAAGACTGACAAGCAATTCATTAATAAAAGGAGAACTACACCAGTGGCATAATAAAACACAGCAACTCCCATGTTGCCCCTATCACAGCACTCCTACAGTGCAATGAAGTTGAGCTGTAAGGCTTCATTCAACACTGCCCTTGGCAGCACCTACTGCTCCCTAGGAAACCCTTTTCTTGAACCCCAGTGATACACCAAGCCTGGGTATCTATATCCTTGGTTATGAGTGCACTGCTTCTAAGGTTTCAAGGATGTTCACCTTCATACAAGCAAGGGAATAACACAGCTTTCTCCTTTAATTACTGCAATTAAACTTACATCCATCTCTTTCCAAATCATTAGCACAACTTGACAGCTCAGCATTTGCCAAACTGTACAGCTCAGTCACTGAGAGGCTGCCTATCAGAGGAAAAATGATGCTGGAGCCCTGAAACAACATGCTGCTGATAAGACATGCAGAGCACATCACAACAGCAGGAACCTCTTGCTTAGCGGATGGACTGTGCCCTTTCTTCCTCTTGGGGACATATCAGGTTCACTGGGGGAGAAGACTGCAAACAGAAAATTGAGGAAATGGTCTTGAAGGAGCAAGAATGGTTTTGCCTGCTCCCTAACACTTCATTTTTCAGTGGATGTACAGTCTGGTTTAAAAATCCAAATTCATAGATTACTGTGCAGCATGTACATGGCTACTGTTCTTATTCACCATTAGTGGGTGCCTCTGCAGTAGTCCACAGATCCTAGGAATCCACAGAGCAAGTCTGAAGATAAGAAACAAAATTAAATAAGTAGTTCATGGAAATTAAATGTTTAAAGTGCTGCATATGGCATTTTAAAAATAACACAGGCCAGGTCACCACATTACGATTAATTACAGTGTATTAAGAGTATAACTATACTTTCTAGAGAGCTACTGTTTCTTTGTTTTCTATCTGCATTAGTCGTGGCACTTCGAGCTCTATTTTCCTAATAGATACATGTAAAAACACAGCTCATCCACAGGGACTGAGAAAAAAAAAAGTTGCTAAATTTCAGGTCCAAGCAATATCGTCAATCTTGATGAAAAACAATGACAGGCCTTTTTAATTCCATATTAGGAAGTTATTCTTCCCCAGATTTGCTAATTAAGCCTGCATTATTAGCTAGCCATATGCCAGCTAAAAGATGTTACCAATTAACAGCTTTTTTTTAATGTGTATTCATTAGAAAAAAGACAATTATGTTTCAGTAATCTTTCCATCTCCTATTGAGGGACTTGGACAAATCAAAAGGGGGAGCAACACAGACTAAAGCAAAGCAAATGAATGAATGCTTTTCATTTAGCCTTTCTTTTTCTCTAGAAGCACGCAAGCAGCACTCAAGCACTTTTCAAAAACAAGTGAAATAATCCATCACTGTGAAATATTTTTAAGATCACTGGAAAAATGGCATAGCCCTGTTGTTTGTTCCTGTGTACTTTGAATAACACACATTCCCTTTGCCGACATCTGGTTTTCATCTTTCCATTTCAGTGGCACCAGCCTTGATAGCTACCATAACAGTGACATCCTTCATAATACGGGCTTCCCTCTATTGTCCCGATACGTGTAGGTGTGCTTATCTGCCTCCAGTTCATTTCCCATCCTGCTTTTGCCCCTAATGCATGGAGGTAAAAGGCTAATTTTGCTCCGTCAGTCTACACTTTGAATGAAACAGTGGCTTGCCTGCAGGACAATTCTGAGCACTTGTGGGCTACTTTGTAACATCAGTCTGGACCACTGGTGACACAGGAGCATAATTAATATACACAATATACATATGTAGACACACACACACACAGACACACATATTTAAAAATACCCATGTACTTACGTACCCTGCACTAACAGGAGCTCTGCAATGTTAGTGGTCTCTAAGCATCATAAGCTCAGGATTAATACAGCTTGTCTCCAGACCTCTACACTGATCTAGAGGGAGTCTGTTTTTGACTTTTTATGACTGTGGGTGGATAATTTTTCTGCCTTTTCCTGTCATGCTTATTATACTAATAACATGGTTTTTAAATGCCGTCAAAATGTATTTTCAAAGCATAATTGACCACACTTGCTTTAATTCCAGTGATTAAAAAATCAGTTAGCGTTCCAAATGTTTAAAGTGAATTCTTGTTTTATTTTTAATTTCAAGCATCTTAAATACTGTTTGTAACATTCTCACTCGAAGTGTTTTGTGCTGAATGCAAAAACTTTTCTCAAGTATTGCCTTAGAAACTGTAGCAACCACTGAGACATTATCTTTGCAGTTGCACTCATGTTTCACAACATAGTTTTGCAGTGTGACACCTTCGGAGGCAGAGAAGGCAACTCATATCTGTTCTTGTTAGTAGAATGCACATTTTGCATTCCAAATGTTAAAAGATGCAGTAACTCCCCTGTAAAGACAAATATAGATTCTCTGAACTCTACACCAACCTCTCCCCTGGTTTTGGCAAGGCATTGTTTAGAAGCTACAGGAGAATTCCGCTGTCCCAGAAGGAAATAATCGCCATATGAGAGGATGTCTATGTTTGCTCACAATATGTTAACAAGAGACAGCAGGTAACAAAACATGAAAATCTGGTGGAACTTGCCTGTGCATCTGACTCAACTGACCCCTGACTTTTTTTTTAATTATTTTTAAATTCTTCTGCCTCTTCCATTCTTTCATGTACCTTTTTGTTATCTTTTATTATACAGAATTTGCTGCAGGTAGCAGATTTTTTCAGTTTTGGTATTTCAGGTCTACCTTTGTCATTACATGTTCCTGACAGAGCAAAATAGGAATCAAAGCTTCATTGAAGTTATGATGGTATCCAGGATGCAGTACTTATCTGAAATCCTATACTGAAACTTTGTGCAAATTTAAAGTGACTTTGTGTGCTATGGGTGACTGCTGGGCACATCACATTCCTTGGCACACACTAATATTGGGTTTAGAGACTTTTGCATCACAAGGAAAAAACATGTTACTGTCAACACTGCAACTGAACTGTACCTTCATTTTTAAAAAAAACAAACCACCAAATATTCTGCAGCTGGCAGAGAGATTACCCAGTTCCCTGTGTCTATCAGAAGTGTGATTAGATATCTCTGCCTTTCACTACAAAGTGAAACACTGCCGTCATATCCTGCACTGCAGGTGACCGGGGTTGCTTTTGGAGGCGCAGGGTGGTGGGCTCCCAGGCAGCTTCCTGCCCTTCATCAATGAAGTCACGGGTGTCTCCAGAGACACTGCTAACCATATCCTGTTGCAATGATTCAGGGCTCCTGTCATATGCTTCCCTTTTCATCTGCAGGTAAGCTTTATGGATTTTTCCCAGATGACTACAAAGAAAAGCTGTGTTGTAAGCCCTCTCCCACTAGCTTCCTTCATTTGCAAGCATCAACACAACACAATTTCTTTTCCTGATCAAAACCATCTGTATGTTTTACACCAAAAGCTGTCTCAGTACTTTTGAGAGGACGTTTCCTTCAGCTGGAGGAAAGACAACAAATACCCCCTCCCCCTAAGCCCCAGGGCCTCAATGTAATAGCACAAAACAAAGCCCCACAAGGTCACACCTCTGCACATACTGTGCAGACCCTGCGGTCTTCTTTCCTACCATTCTTGTGCCTCCCTACCAGTAACTATGCAAGCCACTCTCCATCTACAGCCTGACCTGGTTACAGGTTCACATTAGGTACAGCACTTTCCATGCTTTAAGCCTTGTGGTTTTGCAGCTCCTTCGCTGTGTTAGCCAAGACTCACAGCTCTTACATTTGAATTTTGGGCCATCCATAGGGGATGCAGAACTCCAGGATCAACACAACAAAGTGAAATCCAGGACTGGGCAGTACCACTCACTGGTAGGTTTACAGCAAGCCTTCTGTAACCTACAGTCTACCAGTTCTGGTGCCTTCTCTAAGCAATAGCGAAACCTAGATTAATTTGCAGAATTCTTATGAATTTCTAAAGGGCTACAGTTTCACTGATCCCCTTCTCAAAAGGCACAGAAAGAGAGATGGGGTCCGGCAGCAGGCCCACACTGCTGGAGCCACCAGCTCTGGTAGGGTCACCATAGGCTGGGCTATCTGCAAAGGAAGCACAATAATTAGCAGAACTCCCCACAGGCTTGTCATGCTTTCAATACAGAACAGTCCCCTCCAGGCACAAGTGAATCAAGGAAACCACTGCTGAGAAACATGCTATTTTCCCATCTTAGCTCTGAGATTCCCTAAATGCATGTCACATCTGGAAGAAAATGACACTTGGATTGCAGAGGCTATACATGATTTTGAGAGTCCATGTTGTAAATCCCACTCCTACAAAGTAAAAAAAAAAAATATGTTAATTGCAGACTACTCCCCACGCTTTTGGATGTCATCAACTGCTAAAAAGAAGTTTTCATGATTAAAATAAAGGAAAAATCCTTCATGTCCCATGGATGCTGAGTAAACCTTCAGGCAGGCAGCTCTCCTGCAATTAATGACATGCTGAGCAAGGGGGAACTGCCCGGGTAATGCAGAACAGAGCTAATGAGAAGCCATCAGGCCATTCAGCTGGAATTGTCTCCATGCAAGAAGTGGGTATGGGGCTCTGTTGAGCTTCTGGTCATTTCCGCTTGGCTTTCTTTCGCTGGAGCTCAACAATTTTTTGGTGTTTACTTGGGTAGTACTAACATTCCCTTTCAAGATTTTTAATTTTTATAATCTGCTTAACAAAATTATTTCACATACACTGCTTATATTCACATAGTCAGACTGGTGATCCCATACTCATCTCTAAGAGTGATGAGTGTCATAAAATAAATCAAACAATAGATCAAAATAAATAAATAAATGAACCACCACATATATATAATACATATGATCCATATAATAGATAGGATTACATTTACTGACAGCAGTAGCAAGCAGTTGGGTGTGTTTTGAATAACACTGCCCTGAACTACTCCAAAGCCCATCTGCTATAGATCACAATATACAATGTTTTCTAGGTGATAAATCATAGGAATACATCATTACTAGCATCCACTTGCATTTTTCTGGAAGAAAAAATACCATTCAAATCTTCCACAAACATCGAACAATTGCATGAATTTTCTGTTGGGATTGGACTGGAAGTATGAGTAATGATTACTAACTACTTTCCACTCCTGCCATTCTATGGCAACTGCCACAGTTGCTCCCTTCCTCTCCCCAAAAATCAAACCAGGCTTTTCTTCTTTAACAACTGGGCATATGAGCGGGCCAGCAATGAGTCTTTTCTCATACATTTTGTCTTATACATTTTCTCTCATCCGGGTTTGAACCTAAACCTCAATGTATATTGTACCTAGGGATTTTTACCCGTAAATTATTCTGCATCAGAAGTTGATGGCTGCGGTCATGCTACTAATGGAGGAGTTTTGAAATCAGCTTTAGAGATTTTGAAGACAAAAAGCTAATTTCTTCAACTTATGAAAACCAGCCCTCCAGTGGTGGCTATGTTGTATATACAAGAGGCCAAAATCACAAAAGGCAGCAAGCTCTTTACAATACTCACTGATTTTCATTACAGAAATAGCTGTGTGAAATCAGCTAATAGATAACAGAGTGATTTCCTTTTTGAAATCCCAACACATCTATTTTGCATCTGTTGAAAGCACTGTTTTGGGAATCTTCCTAACGTTGCTGCATGATGTAGAACTTGGAAGATGAGTTTGCTTTCTGACCCAGTCTCTCTCTGCATTCACACCTCCTGGGCACCATCAGATATGAGCAAATGAGCTGCTCAATTGCACATGTACCTTTGATTGGAAGGGCTACAAAAAAACCTGAACAGTTGCCCAAGTCAAGCATATGTGCACATTGGCTTCTTGAACATGAAAAGCGGTGCTGTGTGCAGGGAAACAAAAAACCAGATTTCTCACCATGGTCCCAGACATGCTGACTTCATGGAAATGCACTTCTCACTGCACTGGCAAGTGGAAGAATGACCACAATTGGCATCACAATAAACAGAACACACAAGCTTTGAAAACACTGCAAGGATGATTTGATATTACATAGGAAACTCAAGCATCGAAGAACAAGACTTCTGAAACACACAAGGACATATTTTTTCTACCTTCTTTTTGTTCATTATACCTGTAAAAATGGCATTTCAAGTAGGGCCATCATATTGACCTGGACCTCATCCCTATGAAAAGCTGAAACATTGGATGAAAATGCTCCCTCCTGCAGGAGTTGCAGATTTGCGTTTGTCAAAAGTGTCATGAACTCTGCTGATCAGACTTGCCACAAATTCTCATTTCCTTATCAGATGAAGGAAAAGGGAACATGGTCATCAAACAGGAGGGAAAGATTAATTAGTTGAGATAATCTAAATAAGCTCAAGCTAAGGAAAGGTGTTCTAAGATTTTTAACCATAACTTCTGTTCATTGCATGAAGAATGCTATTCTCAAGGGAAAAAAATGGGGTTTGTTTCTGCAGTGTATAGAATTTATTTCTTTTTTATTAAGAGATGATGGGGATAGATTTGTCCTCATATACACACATTCATGAATGATCAATAACCCATGCTGAGAGTAAAGTGACTATTTCAAGAGGCAAGAGCAAAGGCAATTTCCCCAAGTTTCTATATTCAGCTTATTCCCAGGACCAATTTTACTTCATTATTTGAAAGAAATATGGAAGCATTTCAAAGACTTACAAAGTGAAACCAGTTGGCCATTCTTTAAAAAGCCAATTCTTGTTAACATTCAAAGTTTCTCACACAGCAGCTTCCATTTCTGCACCTGCAATGTTAATTTTTGAAGATGCCACCATAAAACCATTCAGTATTCATTGACTGTTTCTATAATGATTAAAAGCCATCACACTAGCTATTTTTACTGGGTTTCTTGAGTTTCTTAAAGACTTCTATGATAAAGCTGAGGATATAATGAAGTTATGTGAAATATTTGCAGAGAGTATAGCCTAAGGTTTTTTTCTTATGATCTGTAAAATACTTAAAGTGAAAATACATCTTCCCCTTCTCAGACATGCATTTATATGAAGTTACATTTTTATGTCTGTTAGATTTAATATGATTTCAGAAACGCATCTCTCTGATGACACACAAAAGATTCAGAGCAACCAAAAGTCAAATCACAGTATGTCTCTTTCTAGAGACTTTAAAATAATAGGTAATTATATGGTAAAATTTCCCCTTCTGTCTATGTTTCATAAAAGGCTATTTTTAATACACTGAAAATACAAAGTGAAGATAAGCAAGTTAGTAACAGACTACTAAACTTAATCTTAAAACAAACATTGGGCTAGGGAAAACAATTCTAGCCAATATAGTTTGCAATTAGAAAACTAATTACTAATTAGAAAACTAATCACAACTAGCTAAAGGAAAACTTGCATTTTTTTGTTCATTCAACTTCATGCTACTCTGAAGTAAAGAGAGCTTGATTCTTGGCAACTGCCAACATACCAGGATTTAAATGAGCACCAGGAGCACAGACAATTACTTCTCAAAATGATTAAACATAACTAAACTTAATTACGTTGACAGGCATGTTCAATTCACAGATTTTCTGAGGTCACATATTCCTCTGTCAACAGAACATCTACATACTTCAGAACCAAGAGCAAGGACAATATGCTGTTGCCACATAGACAGTATTTTAACACAGTTCAAAAATGTACTGCAGCACAATGTGTTACAAGTATAACATCTATCCCTGTTAAATAAAATTGAAGATAACGTTGAAGGTATACAGAGCTGTCAGAACAAATGTGCATCTGGAATGGATGGTTCTTGATATCCATGTATTTTTAACAATATTTTATAACTTAAGGAACAGCTTCCATTTCCAGAACAATACTAGCCTCTCTTGCCTTCCTAAATGCATTCACTTCCCAGTCTACAAAAAAAAAAAAAATTTAAAAAAAAAAAAACAAAAAAAAACCAAACCAAGAATGACTGACTAAATGAAGGCATGTTTGAATGTAGTACACATGCAATAAAAGACTTATTGCTCTGAGATTGTAAGGCATTTCTGAAATGCCTCACTGTACTTTCAGTTAAGATGATGCCTAACCTTAGCTTGGTATGAGATCAAGAAAATAGTGAAAAACAGACAAATGAAAATGCTCCAAACAAGAAACATAAAATCCAGAAATCAGACATGCAACCATTAAATCCAAAGCTTTGAGAGTGTTTTTTCATTTACTTACATGTTACGGGACAAAAATCAACCAAACTTCAAAGGAGCCTGCTCCCTCAGAGCCAATCAATCACATCTACAGTTGCTGTCAACTGGGAAGTGAGCATCTCTAGCTGTGTCTCCCCTGAAATAATCCCAAACTGCCTGTTGTTCCAGGCTGTGCTCAGAACTTCTCAGCACCACCAGCCTCTCCTCCACAGAGCTGTGTTGCAGAGCTCCTCTCCCCCATACTTCTGCAGCATCGCCTACTTGCCTACTGCACTAATGGTGTCCACAGGCGTGGGAGGTCAAGTCAGCACATGCAGGAAACAGAAGGCAAAGGAAAAAAAAAAAATCCACAACCCCAAATCCAGATGCTACACTTTTCAAGACTGCACAATTTCCTCAAACTAGCTTTTATTAGCAATAGTTATTGTTCTTCTGGTGAGCAGTCCCAAATCACAGATATAAAAACAGAAATCATTTTAATTCCTGTTATACATAAGCACAAAAGCACATACAATATACACCACCTGAACTTAACTGTTAGGTTTGGGTTTTCTTTACTTCTGCATCTATTGGGGATATCAAAAGGGTCAGACAAAAAGCTCTGACGGTAATAGGCACCCTCCAACAGAAAGACAGCAATCAATTACAAACCATTTGCAGAAATTATAGAGCTGTCACAGACTCATTTACAGCTGCACTCTGACTGCCTCTGATTGCCAGGCTGTTTTCCACCCTCGTACCTACAAAATCAGGACAGCCTCAGATAATTTTTAAAATGACACTAGCAGACCTGCATGTCAGCTGAAGAACTGAACTGCAATACAGAATGGGCCATTACTTCAGCAAATCATGCAAAAGCCCTAATAACTGCTGAATCTGACAAATTTGAGGCTGGAGGGAGGGCAGGGAGCAGACCTGTCCATTTTCCCCTCTTTTTTTGAGCTTTAATTGCAGCATGTCATTCAGTGCATTGGAGCAAAATTAGTGCATTAAAAGCAGCAACTAGTGTACATCAATTGTTCTCTGTGTATTTAAATCCTTGGAACTCTCCCTAATTTTCTGGCACCTGGTGTATTTGACACAGGCAATCAGGATTGGCTTTGTTCTTCTGCTAGAGCAAAGCTGATGCCCCAGAATCTCCTCCCCTCCAGCAGGATAGAAGGTCAGCATTTATGTCCACCCAGTGCACAGGGGACTCTCCACAATCCAGGTGAGCAGGGCACCCCAAGGTACTCGGGGAGCCTGGCCTGGTGAAAACAGCCATCAAAGCATCCTAAGCCTTGGGGTCACCTTTGCTGTGCTCCCACAAAGATCCCCACCCCGAAAGCCAGGCAGAAGTCCTAAAACAGCAGAGCAGAGAAATCCACAATACCCCTTTCAAAATTTTCTCCTCCTAAGGAGAGAAAATGCAGTTTGTTCTTGTCTGGTTGCAAAGACTTTGGGGAAGCATAAAGCAATCCTCACACAGGACACAGATCATCTCTGTGGGAATCCCCTTGTACAGCAGGAGATGGGCTGAAGACCCACAATCACTGGGCTTCCCTCACTTATTCTCTAGGGAAAGGGCATAAAATCACCTATATAAGACAGAAGTAGGTTACAAAGTAATTCCTAAAGTAAGATTAACAGCTCCTCTCAGTAGGTATGGTTAGAGGCACAATGTACCTTCCTATTCCAGTCTTCTGAGTTTTAACATTCTGTCTCATCTCTACCAATTTTTCATACAACCCAGCTCAAGACAGTAATATATTCCAGAACCATAAAAACTCTAACGTCATTCCTGTTATGCAAGAGTGCTAGCACAAGTGTTATCACAAATTTGCTTGAAGATACAACCAACTCATCAACAGAATTTAAAACCACATTTCTGTTGTCAGAATGGCAATGCCAGGTAAAATCATGGCCACCAACTCAAAAACACTACCCACACTTGCAAGTTGGGAGGTTTGAAACAATATGCACTTCAATTGGACACAGGCTGCAATTGCCTGATTCAGAGCAAAATGGACAAAAAGCTGCTCTTTGGAGACCCAGTGCATGAAGGTGGGCACTAATTCTGGGCATTCCTGCCTCAGCCCCCAAAGTCCTTGCTGAGAGAAAGAAAACCATCAGTCCAGCCACGACAAATAGAAACTGCAGACACATAAAGGGTCTCCAAATTAGAGAGTGGCAATCACTGTCTCTCAAACACTGCACCTCTTCAAGCCTGTAGCCCAGTCTAAAACTACTGACATAATATTGCTATGGTCACTGCAATATTACCAGTAAGCCCTGGAAATATCAGCAAAAAGAGAAGACAAAACAAACTGAATCACTTAGAAAGCTGTAGCAACTTCACTGTTTGCTGCAGGAACTGGGTTCAAGCCACACAGAAGAATGAATTTGACAAGTCTCCCTCCACCTGCTTGCCATTTGCCCCTATCACACTGCTCCTGCAGATGCAGCAGCTGTGCTATAGATGCTGACCTGTCAGGGTGACATGAAGATACTTAAACACCAAGTACAGCAAATATGCATACAATTTTTTTCAATCTAATGCCATATGTTAAATTCTTTCCAACAAAATGCAGAGCATTAACACTACAACGTTGCCTTCTGGTTCATAAGGATTGTTGTGTCAAGCATTTTCTTACCCTGAAGGGTGGATCAGTCTTCTCCCTGTGTGGCACTTGGTCCAGAGTGCCATCAGTACTGCTCCTTTTCAAACTGGATGTGATGTCAGGCACGTTACTAAAGTCTGCATTTGAAAAAAACCACATAAATAAATTAGAGGGTTATAGGACAGAAACAGGAAAAGTATTTGCTCTTACCTGCCAACACTTTCAGTGTCTAGTACAATTACAACAGCAGGAGAGAATCACAGAATCAATTAGGCTGGAAAAAACCTCTGAGACCATTGAGTCCACCTATGACCTAATACCACCATGTCAACTAGACCAGGACACTAAGTGCCATGCCCAGAAGAAAGACAAAATTTGCAACCATGTCCACCCCTCAGAAAACAATGGGAGAGGTCAAAGCAAGGAGCAACTATACCTTAAAACTCTGCTTTCCAAACAGCAGCTGGACATGGGAGACTGTCTGAAGCAATGTGCATATCTGATCTACCAAAATAAATGTAACACTCTTGCTAACAGCATGCTTTTGAAGGCAGCACTATCTATAATCAGCACACTCTGTGCTGAGACAACCAGCGAAAATTATTAAATGCACTCAGCAGTTCTCCTTGGATGAATACACCATTGTTCAATATGACTTAGTCCTGAATCCTTTAAAGATTTAAGAAGAAAAGAGAATTTTGCCCAGGAACAAACACTGTAATTCATAACACAGACACAATCCCTTCTTCTTGCAAATACTTTACCAATTTTCTCAAGTTTGGAGTCCATCTACACAGTAGCTGACACAATGCAAAAACCAGAGCACTGCCTTGCTCTACTTACTGACAGCCTGTAGCTTTCAGTAACATTTACACTTAAGCTCAAGAGCTATCCAACAATGCTGAGCATTCATTTAAAAATTATGTTCTTTCTCTTTATATTTCTTCAATTGGCTGCTGAAAATCTGCAGAGATGTTCACATGGTAATTCTAATTAAAAATCCTAGAAATGAAGAAGTGATTTTTGATCTGCAGTATTATCAATCCATGTAGCTGAAAACTATAAAGCAACCAACAAAGAAAAAAAAAAAAAGGAAAGAAAAGATAAAGGAAAAAGGATTTTCAGCAACCTCAGATGCTAAAACAGCAATAAAATAAAGGGGGGTAAAAGTTTGCTGCATTGTTTCCTAGCCTTTAAGCCTCCAGAGTATAATTCACACCACATTACCACATTTTCAAACTCTTTCTCAACACCTACAAATTCTGGACATTTATTTTTAAGTGAAAGGTAAGATTCTTATTTAATCGCCAACACCAGCAACTGAAATGGTAATTAAAACAAATACCACCCATCTTGCAGTAAAATCATGACAGCTTGCAGTAAAGGAATTGGGAAGGACAACAGAATTTAGCTGCCTGGGTGTTGCTGTTGTCCTGTCAATGCAGAGCAGGACCAGTTCCTCTCAGAGAGAATTGAACAACATGGACTGAAGCAGAGAGGAAAATGGGAATTTTAGGCCCAAAAGAGCACCTTGCAACCCACAAGGACTCTTCCTGGTAAGACAAAACATGGCTGACAGATTCCAGAGGCAATCCAGAGAAAGACATGCATATAACTCTGCACAATGTCAATTTGGGTTTTTCCATATGTTATTAAGGTGCTCAGGTCAAGCTTAGCATCGAGGCTGACATTTTCCATCCACATGCCAAATACTTGACCACTTTCTCATTTCCCTGTCCTTGCAGAAACAAGGTCTCATCACTTTTCTCCCTGCAGGCTTTTTTACCTTCTGCTCCCAGAGTCAAGGGCTGCTCCTGATATATAAGAGCCTGTGTAACACACAATACCCCAAGAGTTATCATTTTTGCAGAAAAAACACATTTTATACAACTCCACTCCAGCCATCCATCATCTGTAATACCTTAAGAAAGAGTCTGTCTTGCCTATTTGCTTTATTATGCTTTTACCTCTCTTCTTCCACCAAGCCTGAATAATTTTCTCCTTCCCTCCGGACTTTTAAAGTAATTTTGAGGCTTTCTTCTGTATATGAGTACACATGAATGCCTATTGACTTCTACCATTGTCAACTCCTGGGTAAGCCAACCCCTAAAACTTAAATTGACTTTTAAACATTTTCTTCAGGGTAGTGTGATGCCAAGGATATTATTTCCTATTGCTTCCCAAGTGAGTTCTTTTTACTTGCCCTCTGGGTTTTAATGCCCTTCTCCCCTCCAAACAGCATGCACCTGAGCTATATTTTGCAATGGCATAAAGATCTAGAGTTTGATCTCAGGTAGTTAGCTAGTGAGGAAAAAAAACCCTATTTCCCTGATTTTACAAAGTGACCATTAAACATATTTGTCCTTTATGAAGCAGTAAAACTAGCTTACACAAGCAATGAAGAGAGAGCATAAATGTGGGAAGAGGAAAATAGGGTAAAACAATCAGCAAACAACATAAACAAAAGCAATCAGGATAACAACACCCAAAGCAAGCAAATAGAATATTATATTGCTTTTTCCAGATGACCCATCTTTCCCTGCCTTTACCCTCATTTTGTTTTTCCTTTGTAGTCTACAGGACTTCAGAGCTAGGTCTCTATAGTCTTGCCCATTTTTATAGCATTTGCTGTTGGCAGAATGAGTTGCTGATGACGGAGAAGTGACAGTAAATGTTATTTTAAATAGCAAAACCTAAAAAAGTTACACGGAAAGAATCCAAGGTGAAAAAAGACATCCTACTTCATCCTACATTGTATGCGAACTAACATGGGGAGGGAAGGAAGGAAGGATGTATGGGTTGTTGATCAGTTTAGCATCCATATCCTGTCTCCTCTTCCTTCTTTTGCTGTGGAAGGGGACTTCCTTTGGATCTGCTCCTACAGACTATTCCCAAAAAGCACAGAAACACCAATATCAGCTGCATAGCTCAACCCCCTTGACCCCACCTCCCCCCCAAAGAAAAAAAGGTAGTATTAGAGAAGGGGTAATTACAAATGCAAAGCTTAAGGACATAAACACAGCAAAAAGTTCAACACTGAAATTCTTTCTACTTCCAGTAATAAGTGCAAGGGGACTAGCAAAGCCAAACCCTACAAAATGTATTTTCTTTAAACATTAAAATATGGATTTAGCTCTACAACAGAATTCACATTATCAAAGATGTTCGCAAATAATAACGTGAAAGTGTTCTCTTACAAGCTGGTTAACCACTATTCTTTCAGGTAAAACTAGCAACAAAACTGTATAGAATTTTCACAAGATTAAGAAAGATGTTATCACTGTGCAAGTACAAATTTGTTCCAGTATATATTATTCTGGTTCTTTGCTGGCCATGAGGATGGAAAAGTATACAGGGAGATATATGTTCCTAAAAATCATTGAAATTCAAGGTCAAACCAGCACTTCCAGGCTTTTTTTAATCACTATTTTTAAAAAACCCAAAATTCTGATGTTACTAGAATTACGTTTCTCTCTACTTTAAGAAAACACTGAATCCTTCACTGAAAACATTACTTGAGAGGCTTTCCAGCATAGTAAATGGTGAGTGTATCACAGCTAAGTCTGCCCATACAGCTCCATTACAGTAGTGCATTTGATTTATTCTACTAACATACTTGTGATAAAACTGTCTGGAAGAAAAATGGGACTGATAATAATGAGTTAAACAAAACATGGTTTAAATCTTTTAACATAATGTTTCTCTGCTGCAATACACCTCTGTCCTGTTTACACATACATTCATGCTTGCTGAGTTGAAATGTTTATCACTTCCAGCTGGGATACAGGAACCTCTGAAGGAGATACTTTTTTCCCATCTAGCAAACAGGAGTGTCTCCAGAAAAGAAAATACTAAGTCAGTGTGGTAGGTTGACCCTAGCTGGACACCAAGTGTCCACAAAGCAGCTCGATCACTCCCCTCCTCAGCTGACCAGGGGAGAGAAATATTATGAAAGGGTCATGGGTTGAGATAAGCACAGGGAGAGATCATTCACCAGTCACAGGCAAAACCAACACAACTTGGAAAAATTAGTTTAATTTATTACTAATCAAATCAGAGTAGGATAATGAGAAATAGACCCAAATCTTAAAACCACCTTCTGCCCACCCCTCTCTTCTTCCCAGACTTTATTCCTGATTTTCTCTCCCTCCTTCTCCTGAGCAGCACAGGGCATCAGGGAATGGGGGCTCTGCTGCTCTTTCCTCCTCCTGTGGAGGACTCCTCACACTCTTCCCCTGCTCCAGCATGGAGACCCTCCCATGGAGGACAGTCTCCTTGAACTTCTCCAGCATGACTCCATCCCACGGGCTGCAGCTCTTCACAAACTGCTCCAGCGTGGGTCCCTCACACAGGGTGCAGGCCTTCTGGAACAAACTGCTCCAGGGTGGATTCCCCACAGGGTCACAAATCTGGCCAGTAAACCTGCTCCAGCATGGGCTTCCCATGGGGTCACAGCCTCCTTCCTGCATCCATCTGCTCTGGTGCGGGTCTTCCACAGGCTGCAGGTGGATCTCCCTCTGTGGGCTGCAGCAGAACAGCTGCCTCACCATGGTCTGCACCAAGGGCTGCAAGGTCTGCTCCAGCACCCAGAGCACATCCCAGCCTTTCCTTCTTCACTGACCTTGGTGTCTGTTTTTGTCGGATATTCTCAGTCCTCCCTCCAGCTGGGATCATGCAGGTTTTTTCCCCCTTCTTAAATATCTTATCCCAGAGGAGCTACCACCACTGCTGATGGGCTCAGCCTTGGCCATTGGTGAGTCCATACTGGAGCCAGCTGGCACTGGGAAGCATCTAAAAGCTTCTCACAGAAGCCACTCCTGTAGGCCCCTGCTACCAAGACTTTGCAACACAAACCCAATACAATCACCTTGTTGCAAACAAGAAGAGTAGCAACAGCAGATAAATGCTAGGATTCCCAGAAAAGCACAGGGGGGAAAAGAGTGCCTCTATATGAAAAGCTTAAACTACATCACATGAAATGCATACTAAACATTTTTCTTGGTTTCTAGCAAAGAACCACCAAGTACTAAGAACACACTCAGCACCTTTAGTTACCAACAGCATGACCAAAGAATGCCATTACTCCTGCAACATTGTGTCTTGCTGGCAGGCAGGTGACTCACTCATTCAAGAGAACTTAGAGTGTAACCACTAAAAACTGAGAGAAAACATACTTAAGTCATGTTCCTCACTGCTCATCATTCAATTAAAAACAGGCACAGAGCACACAGATGGGACAGTAGGTTTGAAAAACAAACACATGCAGCATATCCAAGAGCTCTGTATGCCTACGGGAATGTTTCTTCCCATGTTGATGCAGTGATACACGTACAAGTGGTGAATGTGGAAATTATTCATGTGTTTGTGAGCAGTGAGGTACAATGGAAACTCATCATCTGGCAGATGTGTGAGACAATAATAATCTCTGCTGCAATCCCAGCCAAGAATCCAAAGGAAATCAACTGGAAAACATCAACATCGACCATCCGGCAATTCATTTACTATAAAGAAGCCATCAGCAATTGCAAATGTCACTTATCTTTCTTCTTCTGTTTAATTAACAAAGAAGCCTTAATTACTTTCAAGTCATAGATGTTCTTACCAGTTCAGCTGCTCAATGCAAAGGCAAAATCATCATGAGGAGAGAGTAGGAACTGAGGATCCTGTTTCTTTATTCATAGTTCTCTTTTCATAATACATCAGAACTTGTTCCATTTCAGACTGCTCTTGCTGATTTAAAAAATGCCAAATAACCATCACAAGCATGTCAAGTGTTATCAAATGTCAAGCACTGTGTAGGTGGTGTAACCACCTCTTTTTTCAAACTATGGCAAGAAGGAGTGTTTCCACCTGCTACTCCAAAGACAATGATAAATTGAATAAAAATTCCTTCTACATCTACATGACAAGACAACACAGAAAAATTAAATGTACTCAGTCTCTCACTCCAAGACCACTGCAGGGCATCATTTTCAGATCTGTGAGGAGCAGCAGCAGCAGCTCTGTGCACTACTTGGTAACTGGCAAGAGAGATGAAGTCACATGTTTTGTCAGAATCCCGTGAGGCAACTGCACCCAGGCGTGTCTCAGCTAAGGGGAGATGCTTGATTAACAGTGAGCAGCTGTGAGTCTTTCCTGGTATCCCTGACTTCACCTGATCCACTTACCACATCACCAAACACTCACTACAAAAGAGTCTGACTCTAAAGGCAGGGTAAAACCAGTTCCATAGGGCTTGGCTGAACCAGGCTGAAATATGTCTGTAATCAACAGGGATGAGTAAGGCAGGACAGCAATTAATGATCAGAAAATAACCATGTCTGAGGTGAGTGCAAGCCATGCTGCACTCAAGCAGCTGAGCAGAGGACTAAACTTTAGCTCTCAACATATAAAACCTAGCATGTGAAATTGAAACTCAGGAGCAAAGATATCAATAAATTATTTAACTGATGATGGGGAAAAGAGGATGAGGCTATACAACTGATGAATAACATCCAATAGCTATGCTTAGAGAAAGAATGAGAATGCTAGGGTAAACTGATTTTGGAAAATACAGATCTATAACCTGTGTAGTAACCTTAGGCTTTCACAATAAATTCAAGGAAAGAAAAATCAGAAATGTGAAGATAAATGGACAATAACATATATACATTATGGGTAAGCAGATTGTGTCAAACTAATCTGACATCCACCTTCAATAAAGTATTTTTTTAAAGACAAAAATAAAGGATAAAAAGAATCTTCTGGAAACTTAGTTAAAAAGAAAAAAATAAGTAGGAAACTTTTATAATATCCCTGGGGAAATTGTTATCCAAAATGAAAAGGACAGGAATTAAAAAAACACAGAACTGGCTAGCAGGTAAGATAAGAACAGATTTGTCTAAATTAACTCCTAGGTCTGGGAAAGGCTAGATTGTAGTTTTTGTCCAAGGTGGGTTTGGGGACTAATTTTATTTGATATTTTCATTATTTGTCTCAGCAAAGAAAGTACTCCAATTAAATACTCGAATCATTCGAAGTTACTACAGAGCATTAATTAGGAGCACAACTGGAGATGCATAAAGGAGATGTGGATGACCTTGAAGATGAAGGCAACAGTCCTCGGATGAAATCACATGGAAGACAGTTTCAGGGACCTGTAAGAAGCATTGCTTCTATAGGCTGGGACTCCTGAGTTGGAAACATGAAAGAAAAACGTGGAAGTGTGGAGAAGGGGTTGACAACATGTAGTTGTGAGCTAGAATTACTTAAGCAATGGCAAAGGCCAGCAGATACTGATCAGTCATTCCACTGGCCAGGAATATGTCTACACTGGCAATTAGAACACTGGTTTTCAACCATCACACAAATAAATTTCTAGAAAAGACTAACCTAGGCACAAAGATTGCAAACAATCTATTTTAAAATGGAATAGGATAAATGTATCAATAGGGTTGTCCAAAGCCATAACAAGCAGAAGATTGGACATGCTGAGTCTGGAAATTCCTTCCCATCCTGGGTTTATCTATCACCAGCATAGCACCAATATTACACAAATACAAGTTAAATAGCTACACAGGTTAAAATAGCCAGAAGCCTCTGTCTCTTCAGTAGAGCACAAGAAATACTTTAAGTTTCATTGATACTGGTGCTTAAAGATCCTGGCAAAGATGTTTATGACTTAGAGAACATTTATATCACAAGTGCATGTGGGTAATGAGCCCCGACAGTTGTCCTACCCCAGTTTTTTGCTGACTCCAGCTCTGATGTTCATTAACAACTCTACTGCAACAAACTGATCACTTTCTTGTTTGTAGTTCTCTGGCACTTGAAAGGGAAAGAGGACTCTCACTTCCTGTCCTCTCTGCTGTAGTTTTAACCTGCAGTAGGTAGATGCTGAAGATACAGTGGCAGTCAAGCAGTTATGATGTAAAAGACTGTAAAAGACTGTGAAAGACTGATATCTTGACATCAGATCAGAGCAACTGACAGCATTTTTTAAGCACTAGTATTGTCCAGTGATTTCAGACAGATTATGCAAAACAGCAATAAAGTGGGCATCAACTTATTTCTGAGAATAGTAATATGAATTTTATCTTGAAAAAAAATAGGATCCACAACTATAAGGGATTGCAGGAGGTCCAGACTGTCCACTAGGAAAGAATGTATTCAATATTTTCAGTAATTCCCAAATGTTCTAGAAACCACCAATAAAACACAACACAGCTGATCTCTGGCATGCAGGATATTCCACTCCCTGTTACATTGAGTTTTCATAATCGCCTGTACGGTTTATCTGGAAATGAGATATTACATTTGGGTAATAAATTTAAGCCAGGTGTATGGAAAGCTGCATTTTTCATTGTTGTGCAAATTCCCCAGACTGATCAGTTAATTATGATAAGCTTACAGTTATCACATTCTTCTAGCCAATGTTGCTATCAAGAGAAAAGTAAACTTCCAAGAGAAGATAACAAATATTTCCAAAATCCCTGGTGCAAATAATACCAAAGTCTGAGCCAACTCTCACAAAGGAATAAAGCTTTGGTGGTCTTCATGCCTTCAGACTTACTGAAAAACAGGGAGTGGTAGGTGAACCATTCCAGCACTGCCTGGAGAAGACAAATATCAGCATAATGAGCTCTAAAAATGCTCCCTCAGAGACCACCACTCATAACTTCAGTTAAACAGTTCAGCCTGGCAGGTAGCATGCATGTGCTTATTTCTTTTGGTTTTATACAACCTAATGTATTTCAGGTTTTCAACAGTATATTTAACTTTTGTAATGAAGTTGAAAAATAGATCTGTAAGCATTCCTTCTGTATCCTTTTCCTTTCTGAAAAACTTCAAGAAATATCTTTCCAAAAAGTAACAGTTGATCCAAAGGAATTTATTGAATGGCTTTCAAAAGACATTCTCACAATCTCTGTTAGAGAAGGCATCCAAGTTTCACCAGAGAGATGAAGGGTTCTGGGTTCACTAGTTCAGCTATGAATAACTCGTGTGTCTTCTTATGCAAGGATAAGTCTTTTCAGTTCTTTGGCTCATGTTATCCCCTGGGATCAGCATGGAAGGGGCACCCACCAGTTAATACACATGACAGAGCCCACACAATCTCTACAGCTCTTTAGATTTTTCTGTAGGTTGCAAAGAACACAATAACTATGGTCAGGAAGAAGAAAAGCATAGAAGACTCCATGGAAGATTCATTAACTGTCCCACAGTGGCCATTTGCATTGGAAAAATTGCTAGTAAAAGTGAGGAGGATCTAGAAGGTGAAGTTTTGGGGATACACCTAGATAAGTTTAGTGAAGTTGTGATACAAGAGGACACAGGAGTTTCTGCTGCAGGGTTTCCATCATGAAGGCCCATGTCTGGGTAAACATTAAGAGGTGTTTGGAGACATAGAATTCTTCAAGGCCTTCAAATAAAAGCAGTTTTTTTACTCTAAACAATCTTTGGCCAGAGAAAGGTTATTAGAAATTTGGTGATAAGTCAGCTGAGGAAAAATTCAAAGACCATGACACAAGAATGGTCCAGCTTGAGTAACAAGTGGATATCTGATTTCCACCTAGGAAAAGTGGACTGAAAAGTCCTACTTTACGTCATTACTCATCTATTTCTTCTGCATGTCACAGTAACAAATAAATAAACAAATCAGGTTTTTGCATTCTTACATACTACTAGAACAAGCCTCAACATATGAAAAATAGCTGCTACACACTGACCTTATTCATGAGAAGTTTTTATGGTCACATTTGATTTCTAGGCTGAAAACTGTCTCTAGGTAACTTCTGCATTAAGAAAACAGATTTTTAAGGGAAGGTGGGTAGATTGCAGCCACAGATGAGAAATGCCCATTAAAACCCACCATATTCTCTACCATTTCAAGCTGAAAGCCAAAGCAATTTGGTTCACTTTTTTATCTTCATTGAGGTTCTCTATGGATTTGGGTAAGAGACTAAGGTACCACGGACCCCAAGTGCAGATTCTTATTAATCTCCAATTAATTGAGTGCTCATGTTAGCTCAATTCATGGAATCTGTATAAGTTTTTAAGTATTACACAGTGCCAGTCCATTTTTTTCCCCACAGTTGGTACTCACAGTATTAACTCTAATGTTGGAGTAAATCCAAATATATTTGCAGGCAGCAATTGTGGTTACTAACTGTACAGTGGTTTACAGCTTTCATGCTGCCTTAACCAACAGTTTAAAAGATAGTGAAACACTAAATTTATTATCAATTCAAAACCACCTTCCTCTTTTTGCCTAGGAAATTTTCAAGTTCTTCTGAAAGCCTTTGAACTAACTTCAGATAACAACTAGCTCAAATTCTTATTGCTATATTATCATGACCTGAATCTACTAGCACAAGTAACTTCAGTCTCTAGAAAACTGAACGTTAGAAAAACACAAATAAAATTAACTGAATTTAGTAATTCAGAAATTATTATATCTCTGTAAGATATTTTGGCTTTTATCACTTTTTGGTGGTCTGGATGTTTTGTAACCTATTTTGAGACTGGCTAGAAGGTATACTCTCAGGTTAGGCTGTAACAAATGACTCCTTGGTGTAGCTGGAAACTCATTCAGGAATCCTTTCCATATGTTAAAATCTGGAAAGAAAATTAGCATACAGCTGTCATAACATCAGACTTCCTAGACAGGATTCTTAAACACAGAATTACTAGAGGCCTGTCACTAACTAGAGTAATTGTTACCAAACAAGACATGCAATTACAGACCAGCCAAGAAGATTCCCTTCATGGCCCCTTTCATCCATATGTTTTGGCTTCAGGGAGCAAACTACAAAACATCAGAAGGTGCTTTACATGCTTCCCAATGTACAATGTAACCTGGCTGCTTCTACCTGCATAAGTGATACTGCCTAGACAAAGAGAAATTCCTACTTTTGGCTAGAGTCTGAAATGATCAAGCAGGACAAGTCTTTCTCCTTTGTTCTCACCCTTCAGTGAGGAAAGTGACACTTCTTCTTTAAACATTCCACATTTTCAAGTATAGAAAAAGGCAGTATGTTCACGCAAATATTCTTGTATCGTACAGCTTTCTTAAGACATTTTGGGCGACATGCTGAACAGTGGCTTCACTCCAATCAACCACCTACTTGTACAAGTTTGACTTTCTATAGGCTGCTTTATGCTCTCTTATATTTCTTTTTTTTCTAAATATCTACAGCAACATCCATTTTGATGCTAGAGCAGAGTCCTTTAGATTCCTTTGTCCATTAACAGCTCATGGTGAGGCAAAGTCATTTGACTCATTAGCTAATTCAGCAATCAATAGGAGACACAAACACACAATAGGAAATAGCTGCCTGCACTTCTGTAGCAATGCCTGATTAGCCCCTGCATCTCAGTGGTTTGTTTCTATACAGTTATTTAACATCCTAAACTTTCTCTGCCCAAGTATCTGCCGGTTAGGCAGCTATTCAGCCTTTTCAGTTTGAAGTTTAACACTTCACACCGGCTTCTCAGACTATTACCTAAATGCTTTTGTTTCCTAAGTCTGTAACAAATGCCTTCTTCCATACAGTCTCACTGGAGGCCAGTGTTAGCCACAGCTAATGCATCACCGTGCTATTCCAGTTCAACAGCTGGATGTGTGCCTGCACTACGGAAGAGAAAGACACAGCAGAGCCCAAGCTGGGTCCTCTACACCACCATCCTCTCTAAGTCAGCAAAGGCTGCAACCCACTGCTGCCAATAGGTCTTCCAAGCTACAGCTGCTGGACATGCAGGGGTGCTGTCAGGGGTCCCTCTCCTTGTTTTTGCTGCTTCTGCAGGATTGCTCACATGAGAGGCTTTGGCTGCCCCCAGACGTCACTTGCACTGAGGAGAGCTGGAAAGCAAATGGAGCTAGCCCTGCCCAGGTTCCAAGTATACCACCTCAGCGGTACATTTTCTTCTCCATCTCAGATTTATAGGCACAAAAGTAATGAAAACAGAAATGAAAAAGCAGAGGAAAAGTTACTTAATAGTTTAGCAAGAACTTGTGGCTAGCTTAGACAGTTTTTATCATTACTCAACCTACCTTACCTCTGTGAAACACAGAACATCTGCTGTTTGATGTGTTTTAAATCATGCCTACGGCACTAGTCTATATGTGGATGTCTCTAACTATATCATAATTAATAAACCTCCTTGCTATCCATATTGTCACTCTACAGAATTTAGTAGGAAGGGCAATATGATGATTTATGCCTACATATCACTGAGCCAGAAGGTGCAGCTATACAGGGTTTAATGAATTTTACACCAGGAAAAAAAAAACCCTAACAATTTGGCCCACTGACTTCATGGGGATTAAATCATGGCAGCATTTAGCAAAGCAGAACAGAATGCTCTTCCAGTAGGAAAGCACAACGAAGAGCGTTTTATAGCATAAGCAATTTTTTAATTTGGTGCACACACATCTAGCAGAAAGCCAACAGGACAGTTTGTCAAGTGCCAGCAAGAGCTCATTAAAGTGCCACTCTTGGGAAACACTTGTATTGCAAAATACGCAGTAGGTAACAAGTGCTCCAATGGATCCATCTTCTGAAGAGACAAATGCTTTCTCTGAATTGATCCCTACACTGCTACAGTCCCAGGAATTGTCACAGGTCAGACCTAGTCTTTTCCCAGCGATTCACAAGAGTGCAGGACGAAGATGCTTGTGTTCACAGCAGGGAGCAGGACCCAACCCGCCACAGCTGTCCAAGACTACTGTCAACACACAGCCTTCCCCTTGCACTTGCTCTGACGAGCATGTCCTATCACATCTTTGTGGTTTCCCACTGAATTGGGTAATAAGTAAGGAAAAGAAAGCCCAGCAGAGTCATCTATCTTCAGGCAGATAAGCAGTCATGCTGCACAGACAACTACATGTCTGTGTTACAGAGAGGCTTTCTCAGTGCTTTGCCTTACACCACACAAAAACGACACACACCTGGTATTAGATCCACCAGGCAAGAGGGAGCAATGTGTGCAGACCTGCACAACTAACAGATATCAGGGCCCATTACCTAATAGGACTGTGGGTATCCTTGGGACTTGAGAAGCTAAGAAGCAATATTCTCTTCTGAGCTCAAAGAAATTTTCTGTGAAAGAATAAAACCAGATTTCTTTGATACCTCACACACAAAGCACAAGGAAGGAGATGCCCTACAGCACAACAAAGAGAATTTATATGTTGAAACAGCATCTAGGCAAACAAACAGGACCTGATTTGGGCAGAAGTAAAAGTCATTTTAGAAATGCTTTTCAGTTAAGCTTTAGTTTTACTTTAGTTTACAAAATGCTTTCAGCATTAAAGACATTTACAAAAAGCTATGGGCAGGCAGCAAGAATCAGAATGGTCTGAGCCAGTGGTCCAGGCACAGCCCCCAGCTGTCGCAGCTAGAGGCCGCCTTAATGTCAACATCCTCTCCACTCTTAAGAAGGACACACAGGTCTTTCTGATATTCACGGTAGGTTGGGGCTGAAAGAGGATGTACAGGGTGCTATGTGGAAAGGTGTGCACAGCAACATGCAGAGAGACAGCTGGCAGCAGGGCCAACCTCTGTCTTCCTTTTCCTCCCTCAACTCAGTGGTATCTGACAAAGCTAAATGGAGAAAAGTTTTCTGGAGAAGCAGTGACTTGTAATAACACTTTACAGAGGCATCTAGAACACCTAGCAAAGTGCATTTGAAACAGGAAGTACCTTGGAATTGAATCCAAATCAGTTGTTATTATTAAGGTCATTTTTAAAAATAATTTAGTCATATAAAAATTAAACTTGTGGCCAACTGATGTGCTTTGCTTCTGTGGGTGCTTATTAAGATTAAAATCAGATGCTGCACATGTCTCAGTGAACAGAAGAGCCACTTTCCATGTGAGGATTCAAACCACTGATCCTCCTCCTGAAGCACTGACACTTCGCAAAAATATCTCAATGTTTAGCAGATCAGCAGCTAAGATGAAATTGCTCCTCTCCAGCACACAGCCCAGCCATTTGTCAAAAAGCACGAAGCCTGACTCTCTCCCTCCCTGACTCCAGCCATGCCTTTTACAGCACAAAATAGCTTTAGCAGGAGTGACTCAAACCAGCATGTCCCTGGCTACGCTGCTGCCCAGGCATCAGCGCAAGAGGAAGGAAAGCAGAGGGCAAAACCCTTGCTCCAAAGTGGCTAGAGCAGAGTTCTGTGAGCAGCTCAACTGAAAGAGAACTTTCTGCCTCTGAGAGTAGCTCTCCTTGCAACCAGCTCTGCCCTGGCACCTGCCTGCTCCCCGCTCCTCCTTCTCCTCCTTACCTGGCTCTGGCCCTTGTCAGAACTCTGCACCCATCAGTTCAACTCCCTGAGTGTGCGGGGGCTGAGGAGAAAGATTTCTCCTCGATTAGCTGCAGGGGCTGCAGCAAGTGCTGCTGCCAGCACAGGGGTGGGAGGAGTGCTATGGGGCTAGAGGAAGAGGAGGAGGAGCAAGCCTCCTCCTTGTCAGCTGCACCCAAGGCTTCTTCACTGCTCCTGGGACTACGCTTCCAGAAAGACGGTTCCAGACAGGAACCCAGACCCTCCACAGAAGGTAAGCACCCCACCCCACAGGTGAGGAGTACAACACGGAGCACAGGAACAATATGCCCCTTTATCTTTTACTTTTTAGTTTCCTTTCATTTTTTTTTAAGTGGTTTCTTTCCCACTTAACTCCCATTTAACTTTCTAACCCTCAGAGATGAAAGTGTTTCATCATGGAAACTTGTTAAAGCATTTCCAACCTTCCATCCCCACCTTTTTTTTTTTTTTTTTCTTTTTAATCACAGAGTTCTATTTACAAATTAGGGTTGATTTTAACAGTGTCAGCTAACCAAAAACGACAGCTTTTTTGGCTAAACCACACTTGCTGGGGAAAAAGAAAAATTGCTCAACTCTGACAGTAACTAACATTCTGCAACCAATTTTCACACCTACTAATGCTTCTACCTCCCGCCTCGTACCATAGAGTATATAATATATCTATAGATATACCATAAACCCACACAGCCTTGCCCTAAATATAATTTTCAATTCTGGTGCCTTCTCTGTTGTTTTTTCCTCAAATATCCATGCCATCCAAAAATGAGGCACTTTTTAATTTTAATTTTTTTTTTTTCTCTACAGCTTTAAGAACTTCATTCCAATTTCCTCATTTTCTAATTCTACATAAATATTTCTTTAAGTTTCTTGGCACTGGGGCTTAGAGCAAATTTAGTTGCTCCACATTTATGAGTGCATTTTTTAAAAGTATTTCATCTCATTTCTTTTCCAGGATAAACTTATTACTCACCAAGCAGTTAAGCAGCAGGAACATAGTGGTGCCATGTGGGAGATCAAATGATACAACCACAGCAGGTCCAAAATACAGCTACAAGGGTACAACAACCTCTTGGAAAAAATGAATCACTCTCACCAAAAATTCCCTGGGAATAATTTTTAGGAGTGGTAAAATTAGTGGCTTTGGAGAAAGTCAATCACTTCCCTTCTGTAGAGTAAAAGCTGCCATGGTTTGCCACGAGGTATAATTGGGTATCCTCAGCACAGCAGAATACATAGGAAAAGGCATTCATCAGAGTTACTACAAACAGTTATGAAACTGTAAACAAATGTGCACAAACTATTACTGTCCAAATTATATAAAGCCAGTGATTTTAAGTAAGTTCTGTTTTGCTTTCACATGGTGGTCATCACCAACCACTAGGCAGGGCATTACTTTGTGACTCAGTGCTGAAAATTTCCATTTTCTAAGCACTTTGTTAATTTTAGCTCATTAATCCTCATAGCACTCTAGAAAGACAGGGTTAATTTCTAAAAACTGGGAGGCAACAGCAGAAGCATTGAGGGTTTTTAATTCCTGATGTGTACCTTCAGCCAAATTGAGCTTGATTTTTTAAAAAGGTCCCCTCTTCCAGCACTAATTGACTTTCAAAGGTGCTACTTCAGAAGAACAGACTCAATATAGACAAGAAAATGTTAGAAATTATTTTTGAAAACTGTGGTCTTTACAGTGATTTGCTCAACTCTACCCAAGCAGACAGAACAGTATTAAACAGGCCAACCAGGGGGCAGGTTTAGGAAAAGCATGGTTTAGGAAACCCATGAATTGCTTGAACAACCTGACCTCCTTCAATGACAAGGTGACCGAACCTGTGGATGAGGGAAAGGCTGTGGACATAGCCAACCTGGCGTTCAGTAAAGCCTTTGATATGGCCTCCCACAGAATTCTCCTGGAGGAACTGCCAGCCCATGGCTTGGACAAGTGCACTCTTCACTGGGTTAAAAACTGGCTGGATGGGCCCAGAGAGTGGTGGTGAATTGGAGTTACATCCAGCTGTAGGCCAGTCACGGGTGGTGTTACTCTGGGCTCGGTGCTGGGGCCAGTCCCGTTTAATATAGTATCAATGATCTGGACAAGGGGATGAAATGCCCCCTCAGTCAGTTTTCAGGTGACACCAGATTGGGTGTTGATCTGCTGGATCTGCTCTGCAGGGGCATCTCTGGACCAGTGGGCTGAGGCCAGTGGTACGAGGTTCAACAAGGCCAAGTGTCAGGTTCTG
>VYZP01062116.1:0-16770 GCA_013400635.1 Hypocryptadius cinnamomeus
CCAGGTGGAATGTGAAAAGCAGATCTGCTGGAGGAAGGCACAGTTACACACACAGAAATAGCACAGGGCTGCAGACTTCCAAGGCTTTCTGATGATGTATAAAAAAGTTGCATCTCACTGATTGATTCCCAAATGCCTGGTCCAGTGTCATGCTCTCATTTATACAGAAAAGAATTTTCCTTACTTGAAGTGCACTGTGTAAAAAATTTGATCCCTAAAATATGAGTAAATCTTTACTGCCACTCATCATTTCAGCTATCTCTTTTTTCCAGTCCCAGGCATGTCCCAAACATGAACTGAGTTTGCATTGCAGAAGCTGATTTTAATATCAGCAGCTCAGAGTGTTGCAAGTATTGAAGGTGATCTGCTGCACTGTATATATGGGCTCCTGATTCTCCATGCAAAAAGACGTGTAAGGAGTTCTCTGATGCCAAAAGTTAAACTTTTGAAAGTTTTGTGGTGTATTTTGGCAGTGTTATTGCAGGAGACTTGGTTTAAACCCAATACTTTTAAGGGTATCTGAAGCTACAAATGCATTGTTTTCTATTACAGTTCAGGAGGCAGAGTAGACTATATTTGATGGTATTACTACAAAAAAATACATACTTGCCCTACAGCAGATAAACATTGCAACCCTCCTGTCAATGTACTTTTCTGTTGCTTTTATTTTTGTGCTTTTGCAGTATAGCAACTGAATGGTGCCTGTTGGATTGTCTTGCTGAAAGCAGGGCAGTTATAAAGCCTGAGAATGATGCTAAATTGGTTTACATGCTGGAGGCTGACAGAAGCTGTTTTCTTACCTTTTTGCAAGATTTGATTCTGCTCTAAAGATTAGGTGTAATTCCTGGTACTACTTAGTGGGAATATCACAGAATGAGCCCGAAAACTAAAAGTTGCTGTCCTATTTACTTACTTTTTTTCTTTTTTCGTTACCTATTTTCTAGTTTCTTAATTGCTACTTGATAACAGGTCAGTAATCACTGACAGTAATTACAGGAAAAAATTCTGTTCTATTCATGTCTCTTAAATCTTCACTACTGTAGTATCTTAGAATCTTCTGGTAGCATATTGAACCAAATGATTCCCTTTTGTCATGTCTGCTTACATCTCTTAATCTCTCCAGAGGCAGAACTGTGTGCAGATCTGTGTTTGGGATTTAGAGATAGAGTCAGTTGCCATAATTCCCCTGGGACAAGATGAATTTGCTTTCTCATCTAATGTTACAGGCCACGTACTTTGTACTTTGATCAAAACTTCAAGTTTTAAAAGGACAGAGGAAGAGATTTATTGTGCTTTAGAGAAAATCACTTTTGTGAATGCTTTCCAGTATTGGAAACTACAGTTCAGAAGCAGCAGGCCTTTGTGCTCGTGCTCTGATGTCAGATTCTTTTGATGGCTTTGACTCATTGTTTGGCTGCTGTAACTTCTTGCCCTATTCAGGCCTCAGTTTCTCTATGGCCTTTCCAGCACAGAGCAGTGCAAAGGACAGAGCATGTGGGGGAGTGAGGCAAGTGGGGCTGTAAGTCCTTCTGAGCTTTGAGAGTGACAGCTCTCTTGTTGCTCATAATCTCCTTCCTAGAAAAACCCACAACACTTTCTTATGTGTGGCCAGAATTTCTCCCTCTGTCTTGTGATTAACTAAGAGAAAGGAAAAAAACCCCACAAAAATTCAAACACAGTTCTGAATTCTGTCACTGTTCATCTAAAACAATGCACAAGTGAATTGGTAAACCTTAACTTTAATCATAATTCTCTGTCTTTTAATCTATTTAGGACTTTTGGATTATTTGGGACTCGTCTTTTCAAAAGATGTGTTTTGTGCTTTCAAAAATAACAGCAATCATGGATGGATTCCCAGGCTTCCTTCAGCCAGCAGCTGTGCACATCCTGCAAAGCCTCAGGATGTCTGATCATGCTTCAAAGGCCACTGCTGAGATCCAGGGTGAGCTTATTCTAAAACAATGCCCTTATTCTTGTCCACTCTTTTCTCCATAAATCTTTCCTGTCCAGTCTTTTCCCCATAAATTTTTTGTAGTTATCTTTTCACAAAACTAGAAGGAAAGAGTCTGGTCAGCTCTGCTAAAGGTTTTAGAAACTTGAATTTATTTAGCAAAATGCCTACCAATAAGCATGGAGAGGAGTGGATTTTCAGGATTTACAATACATTTTTAACAAATCACACAGATTTTCAGTCTCTACTACTTTTTGCAAATCATTACATCTGTCTTGGGACATCAGTACTTACATGTGAAATTGTAAGCTTTTATATCAGTATTGCCATAAGCCAGTGAGCCACAACTGGGGAAGGTCAGTTCATCACTGAATTGACTCCAAAGGGAATGTTTCAGGACAGTTCAACCAAGTACCTACACAGCAATGAAACTCTCCTGGAAAGACAGATCTCCTGCAAAAAAGTGTTGAATAATTTGCAGTTTCAAAAATTATCAAAATATTTTGAAGAAAAATTTCTGTAAAGGAAAATTCCTGATTATTCATGTTGTTTGTTTTTGAAATTTTGTGTTATTATTACCATAAATCCTAACATTTGGAGATGTCAGAATTAGTTTCTTAATTGGGTATGTGATTGTGTAGATATTCCTGGAAACAAAAGGTAATTTTGTGAATTTCCAAGAAATATATTTGCATGAAAGAGCAAAAATGGCTAAAGGTCAATGACCAATATAGTTCAAGTTAAAATATTTCTAGTCTTCTTAGTCCTCCAAGCCTGTATTATGTGGAAAAAATATTTGGGCAGGAGATAGAATAGCATATAATTTGTACAGTTCCCCTGTTATTTAAGTTAATTAGTAAAATCTCTGGGAAATGGGTGTGTTAACAGCATTCTGGCTGGACTTATACAGCATCTGTAGTAGCTTCAGTCATAGAAAGATTGTGTTTCCTGTGCAGAAAGAGGATGGATTCCCAAAGATAAGGAAACTGCTCCAAATAGCTAAGAATCTACTTCATATAACACAGCAGAATACCATGACTGATGAAACATTAACTACACAGCTGTTTTATGGGACACCATACCATGGTGTTCCTGTCCTGCTGCTGTCATTATTTGTATGTTCTTTTTGTATTTCTAAAAACTCTTAAACTCCTCAAGAAGAAGGTTGATTTTAGGGGCAGTTTCTTTAGAAACAGCAGTCATTCTTTAGTGTCATATGCATTTATCAGATTTATTCTCTGCAATCATATGAGTGACAAGCCCATATTTAGTGATGGCCAGAGTTCAGCTACATTCCCTGGGCTTTCCTTCCTCCTCCTGCAGCTGGATCAGCCTGTCTGCTGTGCTGCCATCACCACTGCCCTGTGCCAGTCAAGGAATTGGAAGCCAATCATGCATGAAAGGAGAGGGAAATAAGTTCAGTCTGTTGAGAAATGATGCCCAGTACTATAATAATATAGGTAGCATGGAACAGTTTATAATTCATGTGTCCTGAATATAAACTGGGATTTCCTTCAGTCTGTCTCTCCCATGCTTGGGTAGTCAGAGATGCTGAAATACACACAGACACTCTGAGAGCTGAAAATGAAAACCAAAACATCTGTGCTCCTGATAGCAGGATTTATAGAGCTGGGATCTAACTCTCGTTCTATCCCCCAGTCAAACAGGGCTAGTGGAGGAAATGATGGTATTTTGCTCACTCATGGCAAGAATAGGTCATGACCAAAAAATTACTGTTCCTATGAAGGTTTTCTGGGGCATTTCCTGTCTATTTCTGACAATTTTCTTTTCAGAGATGTGATGTTTTAATAGCATTAATCCTTTTGTATTTTTAGTACAGTATAGTGTGATGAGGTGACAAGTCAAAAATTGACTTATCTTACTGAGATTTGTGTCCTTTACGAAAAAGACTGATTTCCTAAATGTAGATTGAAGAACAAATTTTTCTATCAATTGTTGTGTCTACATATTCTGGAGCAGGATAGGTGACACATTTCTCCATGAAGCAATTGCTGAATCTGTGAAAAACTCTATTTTAGCTCTGCTCTTGTTCATTAATGAGGATTTTATAGAAGTAGAAAATACAATAGAACAGAAAATTGCTAGTTAAAATTTTCTTACATTAAACTGGAGTAAAAAAGGAGTAGACTTTTTACTACAAAAGCTGAAGCTGTGAAAAATTCAGAAGTGGAAGAAAGTAAACCAGGCATTGTGAGCTCTTGACTCTGCTCTCAATAAGTCTTGAGAACACTTTTTAACAGTAAAAGTGAATAAATAACAGTTTTTAATGGGAAGTGGAATATGACATGCTGTTCCTTTACCAGTTTTAAATCAGATGATCATAAGTTATTCTTTTTGAGAAGATAACTGAGGCGGAATTTAATCAATGTGGATTTCAGGAACATAGAGATGTACAGAAATCTATTAATTCATGTGCAGAACTAATGATTTCTGCACGTCTTTATGCAAAAATTCAAAGGTCAATGGAAGTTGGTAAACAGCACACAGTGGTGGTTTGCTGTGGAGGAGAAAGTGCTGAACTGATGTGTTTAGAATTCCCAGGAATCTTTTTCTTGTGATCTTGGCATAACAAGTACAAATGTGCTAATTAACTTGCTTATAACTCAGACTTGAAGATGACATCAATTTGGAGAAGTAGCAGAATACTAAACAGGGAAGAATGAATGATATGAAGGGCTGTAATGATAGAAATCAGATGAAAGTATAGGAATACAGCCTTTGTGACCAGGAAAATCTGCTGAACTTGGAGACTCAGCAATTATAATCAAGAGTCAGAAGGCCACCACTGTGCAAAGATTTCTTGCTGATCAGAAGGAAATTTTTAGCTGCAGTGAGAGATAAAAGTGCAAAAATGTTCATGTGATTCGAGGAGCTGTTGCATGGCAAGGTTTTACAGCAGAAATTAATGCCTTCATAAAGACAGTAGTGGACTGAATCTGGGATATTCTAAACTATCCTGGTCAGCAGTTTCAAGGAAAAACTGCCAAGCCAACTATGAAAGAAGTCACTTTTACAAGAAACTATGAAAGTATGACACGTAATAGATATATTAGAGATAGCATTGCTATCTCTAATATATCAAGAAATTATGTACCAGTAGGGAAAAAGGTGAATTTGAGCTAAAAGAAAACACAAAGTCAAGTTGTAATAAACTGATTATAATTACATTTGAAGCAGAAATTATGAGGTAGTTTCTTGCTCTGATGAATGTCTTGTTCTGGAATAGGCAAACAGGAAAAGTGGAGACAAAATTTAATGAGTTTTAAGGTTGCCCACAGTGACTTTGTGAAGGAGAGTGTGCAGCATTGATGCTTGTGATAAAAAGGCATGCCAGGCTAAGTAAACAACGAGGATTTTCCCAATCCTATCTCCAGGGAAAGGCAAACATATTAGGGGCTGCTTAACAAGACCACTATCTATTTCTTTTTAATTCTTGAGAATTGATTCATGCACTTGTTTTCACTTCAGTCTCTAGGCTTCAAACCTGGATTTCATTGTTACTGGTTTTACACTGGTGTGTGAGAGGCAGAAGCAGGAGAAAGATACTTGTCTAAGTGACTGTGTGCCTTAGCTCCAAGAAGGAAATTTGCTTGCTGATGCTCTGGGCAAGTTGAAAGACACCTGGTATATTAAATAAATAAAACAGGACAAAAGGCATTTGCTACCAATTGTAACATAATTACATGGTGAAGAATTGTTTGTTATTTTAGGATATTACCTGTAATTTTTGTTACCACATATAAAATTTATAGAGTTATTTGATTAGCATGGCATCAGTGAGTGCACAGAGAACAAGAAATATGTTTCAGAAATCTTATTTTAGAAGGTTTCTGTTTCAAGTGTATGCATTTGTATTTTTTACAAAAATCAGTTCTATTTTAGAATAGGGTTCTGAATGTTATGGGGAAGATGGCAATGCACACCTTCTTACAGCAAGGATTTCATTCCTGATAATCCTTAAATCTTGAAGTGTCCTCTTTTATACCTCAAAGTTTTCTCAAATGATCACAATGTTCTGCCAGGGAGATAAATATAAGGTATTCCCATATGCATGTGGCTGCAGCTGACAGCATTCCTTCCTGACTGTAACCTGTCATGGATTGCAAACAAACCCCAGTGACAGACAAAATGCACATGGTGCTTTGCTGAACATGATGCTGTTAATGAAATAGAAATACCCCTTTATGTGGACATGCACCTTCCTTTATATTTGTATTATGTGAATATTAAACATATATGAAATAACTTTCCAGGTGATCTGAAGGATTATTATGAATTCGTGCTAGGCTTTGCTCCTAGCTGGAGCCCAAGGTGTTGTGGAGTATGAACATTGCTGTGTTCTGGGCATGGCCTGGGTGTGCAGGAGCTCAGCTGAGCAGTGCCTGACTTGCTCTGTGTCTGCAGCTGGAGTGAGGGGGGCCCTGGGATCCAGGAGCTGCATGAGCTGTCCCATGCCAGCGTGTCAGGGTACTGGAAAGCAGCCTGTGGCACTTGGACACTGCTGGAAGAGATGATTACTGTGGCTGACAGAGCCTAAGAAAATTACTTTTGCATCAGCTTCTTGCATTGCTGGCTGTGCTGCAGCCTGTCAGGTGGGTTTGACTCCCCCTGAGCTGCAAGGGGCCAGCGCTGGCAGCCTGCAGTGCCTGGCCACACTAACACTGGCAGTTTTCACTGGAGCACTGCTGCTCAAAGTCCACAAAATCTGTGAAGCTAGGCTAACAAAGGGGTTGTCAGGGAGGAGTTTTCATGCAGAAAGTCACAAGATAGCAGGTCTGTGCGGACAAGACAGCAGTATTTGTGGTAATTAGATATTGTACTGCAGCTGCTTAAAAATTGTGAGTCTGAGAACTGGAAATATGAACCCAAACATGCTGTGATTGAGCCAGCAGACACTCATGTTCTTTAGGAATGCCTCCATGAGCTACAACAATTAGTCAGTCTTAACATTCCTGTTTCTCTTATATTATTTGCTATGAACTTGCATTTGCATCTGGATGATCTCTGTGACCTAGGCCACATTTGGAGCACTGGGTCCAGTTGTGGGCTCCCCAGCAAGAGCAAGACACAAAGCTATTGAAAGAATCCAGTAAAAAAGAGCTACAAAGGTGATAAAGGGACTGGAGCATCTCTCCTGTGAGGAAAGGCTGAAAGAGCTGGGGCTGTTCAGCCTGGAATGCAAAGGGGACAGAGCCAGACTTTTCTTTGTGGTGCCCAGAGAAAGGACTGGAGGCAATGGGCACAAACTAAAGCACTGTAGATTCTTCTGAACATCACAGAATCATAGAAGTGTTTTGGTTGGAAGGAATCTTTAAAGATCAACATCAGGAAACACTTGTTTGATGTGAGGATGACTAAGAATTGGCACAATGTCCAAGGAGGTTGTGGAGTCTTCCTCCTTAGAGATTTCCAGCAGCTGTCTGGACACTGCCCTGGGCTCCAGGTGGCCCTGCTGGAGCAGGTGGGTTGGACCAGATGAGCTTCCAGAGGTCTGGCCCTGCCATTCTTAGCCAGCCTGAGATTCTGTCATTCTGTAGTTCTCACCCTCATCAAACACACTTGCTCCTAGTTTTAGGCAAGGTAAACTATCCAGTGCTGGAGGCATGACAATGAAAATTACAGCAAGCTGCTTTATTAAATCCAATGACAATAACAGCTGGGTGTGATGGTGACTGATTTACTTTTAATGCAGTGAATTTCTCTGAATTGTTGCATCCCTGCTGAGTCTCCTCCCTGCTCAGCTGTAAGAGATATCCACTGTGTGACACAGTAAAATAAGCCCTTGTCTCCAATGCAATCACTGAACTGGCCTTTCCTGCACCTTCATATGCCAGGTTAAGGAAATATGGGTGTCCCAATGCAAGAAAGAAAGGAAAAACCCCAAAACTGTTCTTCATGGCTATGATATCCAAGTGAAGAAATAGGAAGTGTGAGGAGAAACACACTGCAGGTTTTACAGCATGTGAATAGCTCGAGTCTGCTAGACACAGTGACAAAAGTGGATCAAAATTACCAACAGCTTTTAACCATCTGTTGAGAGGTGGGAATTGGGTCTCTGCTTGTTCTTCTTCCCGTCTCTTTCTCCAGCCTATCTGCAATGCCTGAGGTAAGTGATGCTTGTGACCTGTGATTGTTAAATTGTAAGTCTTATACATAACTTTCAACTGCATTTTTTAAAATGTATCAGTTGTCCTCTGTATCCAAGTGTCTAATGAGCTGGTACCTGTTATAATTACATCAGATCTGTATAACTTCTTTGTTTTATGTGTCTAACAAATATTAGACCCTAAAATTCCAGATGAAAAACTTCCCATGAAAATTGGCAAATTACTTTTATATATTTTTAAAACACCCATAAATTATGATGAATGTAATTTTGTTCTTGCTGTGATTGTCTGGGGCCTGAAATGGGCCTGTCACATCTGTTCTGAGAGCAGCAAGGTTTGCCTTTGTCAGTAATTAGTGGTGTTTGTGTGCCATCAGCCCCAGTGTCAGTATGGCTGAAGGATTCACATTGGTACAGGGCATTTGACTATGAGGAAATCCTGGAGATGTCTTCTGCCAGTAGGGATTGAGTACATGAAAAAGAGGCAGGTGTGGGATCTCTAAGGAACAGACATGCTGGGTGAAGCTCTCCTTGGGAATTCTTGTAGGTTTTATATAATTATATGAATCTCCTAGGCTTTGAGTATGCCTCCAATTTCTAATTTTGAAAAGAATATTACTACATCATAGTAAAGAGAGTCTTTTCCTTGGTATTCAGAGGGAATTTGCTGTAAACAAGGAAATGGAAGAAATGTGAACCAAGATCCTCTGATAGATTCATAACTAGTAAAGCCTGCAGATGGGAAAAAGGGAATATTCGTCAACATTTCAGTTTTCAAGTTTCTTCTGTTGTTGTTTCTAAATTTTCAACCAATCACTCTTCTTTTCTTTTGTTGTTGTTGTTTTTGTTTGTTTGTGTAGTTGGTTGGGTTTTTTGTTTTGTTATCACAAAAGATGCCACTGTGTAAATATGATCCAAGGCATTTTGGAAGTAAAGTTGAATTCATTTACTTCTTTCTCTGCCATGATATTCTTCAGCCTTTCCTAAATAATTTCATCTGTAAGCCCTGGCTTTTATAACTACACAGTACTAATAGTGGTAAGGACCTGGGAGACTGAGCAAGCACGTTAAACCCCAGAGCACATGAATGTGAAGATACCTAAAACCTAAGGCTTCCTTAGGTTCAGAATTGTCTCACTAAACTTAATAGTGTTAGTTTCAGAGTTACTCATATGAAATGCAGCTGGAGAGTGAGTATTGACTGCTACAGGTTATTAGCAGTACAATTTATCATGCTTTCACCAGAACTTCAGCCCCTGCTCTCAGCACTGCAATGAGAAAATAACAGATGTGGAATGGGGCATAAAACACCCAATGCATTGAGGCTCTCCTGCTTGATATACCATGCAATGGCTTAAAAAATTGTGGTATAAATAAAAAAAGGTGTTAATAAGGCAAAATCATAATGTGCTTCTATAAAGCCAAACAGATAGCAAACTATTCTTAAATTTGCAGCAAGTTGATTAAAAAAAACTTCTTTTCATCTTCTCCCATTCTCTCCCATGTGAAATTAGAAAGCATTAGCGTGGGAATTTAGTAAAAGAAGTTAACTAAGAGCAAGATCTCATACAAAGCACTGATTTATCTCTGATCAAAGTATCTGAGCCACTCTAATTAGCCCAGGTATTCTAGCTTTTGAAAATGGAATTGCTTTTCTGGCATGGAATGTGCTATTTCTTGGAATATTCCAGGGCCTCACCAACGTAGCAAAGAGAGAGGTGATCAGTTCTCTGGAAAATCAATGTCAAATTCATATGAACAGCACAATTCTTCTAATTATGCCACTCTGCCTTTCCATCCATATCTTTCTGTGGATCAGCTAAAGCATCTACCTATATGTCATAAATACCTGTCTTCATTTAAAATAAGCATTGAGATAAGTAATTGCATGCTTAGAAAATGCTATTGTCTCTGTCCTACAGCCAAACCCATTGTGAGACAAGCTGGGAACAAGAAAGCAGCGCTTGGCTTGTGGGATGGGTGACCTCCCTGGAGCTGAGAGAACTGGTTGTGTGACTGGGTGTTTGGACTCCTTAGTTTTCTTGGGAACTGTAGATTTATTTCCTATGGAAGCCAAGGGCTGTGTGTGGCTCATGTTTGACTGAGAGCAATGAATTTGTTGGACATCCAGCTCTGGATGAACCTAAAGGCACTCTCCTCTCAACCCCAAGAAGGCAGTGAGTGCTTGACTTAAGAGGGCTCATGCTTTAAAGGTTAATACATCAGCCTGGAGGAATGTCTTCTTCTGATTTGAAATCTTGTGAGCATCTAAAGTAAAGCAACTCCATTTAACATGAAAAATGGTACAGTGTTATGAGGTTTTCGAAATTAAACCAGCCCCTGGCAATACATGACAACATGAGCTTCTCCTTCCCATGTCTCCCTTTCATTCAGCATAATATTCACAGCATCAAGCAGATCTTCCCAGCACAGAATGACTGAACAAACTACTTGCAAGGAGTTAAGCAGGTGTTTGAAAGCACTCAAACCTTCCAGCTTAAGGACAAAACAGCTGTTTCTCAATACCTTTCTAGGACACATCCTGAGCAACAGGATGCTTTGTCTCCCTGAGGCAAAGTGGAGGCCCTTTTTCAAATATTGTGCCATTTGATTTCCCTTGTTTCTCAGTTTTATTCTCAGGTTGCCACAAAACTGCTTTGTCAGTGTGCAGCAATTTCAGGACTTAAATGAAACTCTGAGGGACTGAAATGTGCCTTCATCTCTGGGAGGAGGCAGCAGCTGTGCATCTGAAAGGACAGCTGCTTTTCTGCCCAGGAGTATCACAAAGGGCTACTCTAATGCAATTATTGATTTATTTATCCACAATGTTTAGGTTTAGAGACAAGTCAATAGCATCCTGAATAACAGCGTGTGCAGTGAGGACTGGCAACCAATGTAGTGTTAATGAAACAGCTGTGCCTGTTGAGCCCCTGGACATTAGATTGTGAAGTGTGGTATTTTAAAGCTTCCTTATGGTTCTGACAAATGTTAGGTCAAGCTCTTTGATCTTTCACTCAGAAAGTGGCAAAAGGTTTATGAAACTTGGTTTGGGGAGAACATTTTCACATTTTAATGAACTTCTCAAATGTGCTGACAGTTTTTATTGCAGAGTGACATGTTCATGTCTATGTTTCCAGTACCTTCCCCCACTCAGAGCAACCTGATTTCAGTTTGAAGAAGTGTCTCGTGTTCCATCTGCTCTGTCAGTCATCGGATTTTTTCCCCTGAAAGGCTGTGCAGCTTTGGCCACATCTTGCCAAAACACTTGTATTTGGGTTTTTGACTAAATATCTTTGAGGTTTGTTTCCTGGAAGGGCGGATGGCCTGGTTCTGGACAAGGCAGCAGCAAACCTGTGAGAATATTTCATGTGCTAGTGCAGGCTGTGTTACACACCCTGTACTGGAGGAGTCTATTCTATCCTTTTCCTTTGTTGTTCATTCTAGTGGGATGGAACCCCATTTTCATTGTCTAAAACTCATGCTCTCTGGCAACAGTTTGTGAGCATTTGAAAATTTTTTTTAAATGACAAAAAAAGCCAGGAGAAAACTCTCTCTGACTGATAAGCCTGTTTGAAAGGCTTTTCCCCTGATCTGGACTCCTAACAGAGTATAACAAGTTGGGTTTTCTTGGCCTTAGCTGCATGGTAGCTTATGTGGCCATAAAATTGCTATTTCAATCCAATTTGTTGTCTTTTCTGGCAGTATCAACAGAGAACAAAGGATGGAGTTAGCAGAGAGTTTTAAGTGAAAATCCCATAATTATTCTCTGCAGAAGAGAGACGAGGAGTGGAATAAGCAATGTTTCATCATCAGTGCCCATACTGAGAACAAACAGAAGGTTTCCAGTAATGCAAATTTCACTTAATTAAAATTCATTATACTATTTTTTAAAGAAATATTTTATATGTAATAATTAAAAAACATTTTACATTGCCATTATGACTTATGTAACTGTCCTTCCTGAGGTAGTAGAAAATAGTAAAATCATCAAATTCGATTTTTAGCTGTTGCAATTGCTGAAGCTTTACAGATTTATCATTGGGTACAAGAAAACACATGACTCAGACTGTCAATAAAAAAATCCTAAATGTATCCATCAACTTCTGCTCTGGAGTTTTTAAAATAATTTTTGAGTGACTTTACAAAACTCTACTGGAACATTATCACAGATCCTTCTTTTAGGCTGTTGTTAGGCTTCTTTTCCAGATATAGTCTGTGCTTTTGGTTGCTTTTGTTTAGGATAGGATTAGGTTAGGTCTGAGGTCAGGTTTGAGGTCACTGAGTGTTGTTGTACCATAAACCCTTGCTAATGTACCACAGTACAGATAACTGGCACAGCAATTCTCTCATTCTTGAGTCTGATTTCCAACACTCTCCCCAGCAAAGAGCACAAATGCTCTCCTCATTCCTCTCAGACCTTTTAATAATGAAAGAGACCTGCAAACAGGACTCTGAAATACTTCCTAGCTACTGTATATTAGTGTACTGAAGTCCCAGTCATTATATTTCACCTGTGCATCCAGGAAAGAGTTTCCTTTGGGTAATCAGAGGTTTAGATTAATTATGCTAATCAGCTAATCCAGGCTGACACAATTAGCCAGAACATGCAGTATCTCTGGAAATCTGTACAGAATCTTTTCTATTTGATGACTTTAATTTCATAAACCAGTGCAGCAATTACAGGAAAAGAGAGAGCTCTTCATTTGTGTTTTCAATCATTTCACATTTCTATTAATCATCATAAAACTTGCCCCAGATTCTGGGACAGGGAGTCCCTTTCTCAGGCTTCCTCTGCAAGGATTTTTGTTTTCTGTTCTCTCTCAACTTGAAAGGAAAGGTGTGTTTCTGCAGCTACCAACCACTTAACTGGAGCATATTTGTATTCTGCTCATCACAGAAAGGTGCCAAAAAGCTCTCCTGTGGATCTGGCTAGTGGTGCGATGGATCTGCATGTGGTGGTGTAGATGGAGCTCACAGAGGCTAATCAGGCAATTAAATTATAGAGAACTCAGAGAAGATCAATGTGAAAAGCTAATGAAAACTCACCTACCTCCTTGCACTGTAAGAATGTAAAGAAATATTTCTGTTGGTGGTTTCTAAACACCTGAAAAGCAGAATAGAAAAAGAGAAAACAAAAGGAAAAGATGGAGAAAATGTTGTGGATTTTTTTTCTGGAAGTTCATAACCAAAACTTGTTTTCTTTTTCTTTATAGATAGCACTGACGCTTCTAGTGCTTAGTCCACTTCTTCAGGTTTTTTTTTCCCCTTTCCCTTGAAGGCATTTTGTTCTTCCAATTTTTGTCTCTCAAAAGTCATGATAGCAAAAGAGAAAACTTCTCTGAAAGCTATAGATTTTATGTTATGCCTTTCTCAACACACACTCACCCCTCTGACTAGTAGTCACTCTTGTCTAGTCTGGTTGGGGAAATGCCACCTTCCCCTGGAGATATTCAGATCCCTGTCCATGCAGCTGCCAGGCTCTCAGTGTGTGCCCTCTGTCAGGCAGCTCTGCAATCCAGCCTGTGGGACCCTGGAGCAGCCTGTGGTCCATGTCCAGAGTGCTCCTTGCATTTCTGGGCATGGAAAAGCATTGACTCACCTGGGTCAAGCAGGTAGAGGACAAATGGCAGATATAACACCCTCAAATGAACATTCCAAGAGGGAGGATATATTCCCAGTGAGATGAAATCCTGTTTTACTCTGTTCCTATCCATTGTGAGCACTTGTTTAACTCCTGGTAAACCACCTGTTTTTGCAGCAGCACTCTCAATGGATAGCAGTAGGCCAGAGGAGATATTGCAATTTAAGACAGGAGATAATGAGATTCTTGACAAGAATTTGGCATGTGTATATTTAAAGTGATTAATTTTTCATGTAGTGATATTACAATTAAAAAAGGGGAAGAGAGGTGGTAAAGAAAACCCATCAAGTGAATCTGTACAGTGACACTGATCTAGCTTTGAAATTCCTTAAAAGGATTACATTCTTTAAGGTTTAATTAAATCCTTTGCTCTCCCTAACACTGCTCAACCATTTTCAGTATCTCCTATATTTCTAACATTACAGAGAAGAGAGTTATGAGTCAGATCACTTTGTGTGTTGAGTTTTAAACATGAGCCATGAATCTCTGAAATTCTTTGTTGTTTTTGCAGAATACATTTTACTTTCCCCACTTAGGGTTTAGTCATCCTTTTCATAAGTCTTTTGATGAATAAGGTCATTAACATTAACCCAATATTAAAATACCTGGTCTCAGTAATTATAATGTTTAACCATGTTTTCTCCTGAGATTAAAAACTCTGTTAATTTTATCTTTCAGTCCCAGAATTTTGCCCAACCTTATTTATAGCAGCTTGAAGACTTGTATCTGGGTATAGCTTAAGGCAACCACACTATTCTTGTGTACCAATGACATCGTATGTTTCTATGGTGAAGTAACTTTTAATACTCTTTTTCACTCCTCACCTCACATTTGAATATGTTGCTTGTTTTTTTTTCTTTTTTGTAATAATTTAAAAATGTTTCAGTCCTTCCTAATGCTAATAGGTATTTTGTTTGATACTCTCATTAAGTTTTCCATTAACAAATTTTATCTGTCATATATTCCCACCTACCCATTAACTGAGTCACTGGATGTTGACAAGTATTGTGCAATGGGTTTTATGTAAGAAGAACCAAAAGTTTTATGCATAGTAAAATAAGGATTGAAATTAAATTTATGGAAAAAAATTTCTCTTAAAATGTTGCAAGTCTTCCACTCTGGTTTAATAAGGTGACCAGGACATGCTGGAACAAGAGAACCATAGCCAATATCTTGTGGCCCCTAACAGTGGGGAATATATTTAAGTTTCTGTATTTAAATGAGCCACTTTTGTAAGCTATTCCTGTAAATATTTCCTGAACATTGCCTACAGGTAGCTCTAGGGAAAAAGCAAATTGGATACAAATTGAGTGAAGATGTTAGTTACTTGCCTATTGTCATTCAATAATGCATAAATTCTTTAAAGTCAGAGATCCTGACTTTGTGCTGCAGATTCCTGGCTGGGTGGAAGGCTCACAGTGCTTGGCAGATCCTCATGTGCCCTTGGCTCAGAGCAGGTGTCAGTCAATGCTGTGCTGAATGACAGGGTGGACATGGTTAATGGAAAACATTGCTTTGAGCAAATAGCCATCCTCATGGCATCAGTGCCCTACATACTTCTTAGCTAAAAGCTTTTAGAGTTTTCATGGTATGCACTACACCATGAGGATCTCAGTGCTAAGAGTAACCAAAGGCTTTCCTTCACTTGGGAGATTTATCAAAAACCTTTTGGTTTAAATAATGGAATACACCTAGAGAAAAAAAATATATATTAATAGCATATTTAGCATAAAAATATAATTATTAGATTGGGGTGTTTAGCTGGTTTTTGTGATACCCTCTAAGCTTCTTCTTCTGTTCCAGTAGTCATCTGCCTTGAAAAGTTTATAGGGGATTTTCATTGCTGCCTTTTCCATAAGCTGTGGTGGCACCTATTGAGAGGGGCTGGTGTGTGCAACTCCTCCTTCCTTTAGCCTCAGATGCTGAGTCCTGTTTTTCTCTTAGTTCCTGTTTACATTCCCCTTATCCCCTCAAACTGGGAGCCAAGGTCTCATGTAGTTCTGTAGAAAATCCTGGTTTCTCCCTCTTCTCCAATGCCCTATTTAGTATATTTCTGACTCCTGGCTGTTTTTCTAGAAACTGCTTTAAGAAGAAAGTTTTATAAATCATACACTAAGACCTCCTTAAAAGAGCAGTTTTCTCATTGAATCACTGTTCTTTCTCTACGAATGTCATAAAAAAGATTAAATGCAACACCACAGAGAGGAAAGTTGAGAGAGACACCACATGATTTTTAAGGAAGCCATTCTGGAAGCATTTTGTACTGGTTATTTAAAGTCTTTTTAGTCTACTTCAGGCCATACTAGTATTCTTCATACTGCATTTGTATAGTATATCTTGAAAAAACCTGAATCAAAATTTGCAGGAACTCTGCTAACTTTCTCTTTCTTCCTCTGTAATGTCTTCTGCAATCCTCATCTTGGCTGAGATAAGCAGACTCTTCTCCTGAGCAGTGCAAACTGGAGCACACCATGAGCTAATTACCTTATGTTAGCCAGTTCAAAAATTACTGGCAGCTAATCTTCATAATGCTAATCAGTCAGAAAAAAATGGCACCAAGCAAATAAATACCACAGATCTTCGTGCTTGAAACAATTAGGACTGACCCTAATCTGATTTACAAAATTGGAGTGCTTCCTGAAAGGGAACAGTGTGTGGCTCTCTTCACCAATTCCATAAAGCTCTTGTGATTTTTTAATTGACCCATCTTCTTGATGCACTTTGTTGTTTTTCCATTTGGATCCCTCTGAGCTTGAATTTTCAAAAGCTGTTATAAATCTAAAAAGGTAATGTCATCTTATCCTCTTCATCAGTAAGTGCTAGCTTTTAAGTCTGCTCTTCCAAATACATAAGAAATTTCAAAATGTTAATTTAAATATTTGTTGGGGTTTTTTAATTTCACTCATGTTTGAGTTGAGAGAGTGAGGGTATTTTCTCTTTCATATTGGCTCTCTCCTCCTACTCCCTTAAAAATGTCCTAATTCTCCTATGCTGTTGAAGTGGTTTTAAAAATTACATTACTTCAAACAACAGTTTCCCAGTTTTGCTGGA
>VYZP01062116.1:16793-70155 GCA_013400635.1 Hypocryptadius cinnamomeus
TGCTGGATATGGCTTGTGCTGCTTACTGCTGAAGAAAGTAAATATCCAGAATTCAAACTCCTTAGAAATAGTTTAGCACCTGAGTGTCTTGTCATGCTACCTTGTCATGTTAATTAGCATCCTGCAGGACACCACTGAGCATTTTGTTCAAAGGGAAATTCTGCAAAGTAGGTATATTTTTATACAGATGGCCTAAATCAGCATAATCTGAATGCTTCCAAGCTTTGGAAATACTAAATCTATAGCAATGCATCCTGAATGGAGTAAACATTCTTTCCAAGTGGAAAGATTGGTTTGGGATCAAAATGGCATTTTTTCAGCTGTATTTGAAACTGATTATGCAGAAATTGGTAAATGTTAGGTCCAGAAATCCAGGTGCCCTTCAGAGCCCTGAAAACACTCTTAACAATGTGACCATTGGTGCCAGTTAAAAATACAGAAAATAAAAAGGAATAGGAACAGCATATCATGTATTGTCACTTCAAAATAAAATCTGGGGGGATGCTCTTAAGACAGCTGATAACAATCAGAGCCAGAAAAGTACATTAATATTGCAGATAGAAATGCTGCTCTGAATAGTGTGGTGTGACAAGATCGATGGAAGATATCAAATAATTGCTGAACTCTTAGTTTCCATTAAAACAAAAGAATAAAAAAGCTTCCAGCTCATCTCCTTGATGGTATAGGAATGTCACTTGTAAAATGATCACTAAGGAAGCTTGTCAGTGAAGAAGACTTATGTATGCTAATTAATTGGATTAATCATTTGTACACTGGCATCTTCAAATGAGTAGTGGATATCAAATCTGGAAGAAAACTCTGTTGCCTTTTCTTTTATTTTTTTTCCTTGGTTTGTTTTTTGTCCCCTCTAGATCCTGTCTTTGCCCACTGCTGCCATTGCTCTTCCTGGGCATGTGGCTCTGGGAAAGTCTGGTTTTGGGTATTGGATTGCACGTGATGAACTAAACTGACAGAATTCTCTATTTACAACACATGATGTCCGTGACCTGAACCACTGGGTGTTGGTCTCTGTGCTAGACTGTTCCATAAAACTAAGCCCAAGGAGTTTGAAGACTTTTGGGATGAAGTGTGGTGCTCAGTGTTTGAAGTACAGGGCTCCCAGCACAAGGAAGATGTGGGTGAAGCTGAACCAGCCCAGTGGAGGGTGAGGGAGCTGGAGTTCCTGTGAGGTGCTGCTGAGGGAAATGGGCTCGTTTAGCCTGGTGAAGAAATGGCTTAGGGTACCTCAGAACAGCCTTCCAATGCATGAATGGTTTTTTGATTCCCTGTAGGGTAATTGTACCTAGTGGAGAACAGGCCTAAATCACTAAGCCAACAGAACCTGGTGCCATCTGGGGAACAACTGCAGCCTTCCTTCACTCAGCAAGTCTTGCATTGGGCTGTAGGTGCCCTGGGCCTCTCTGGTACCCTGATGGCCTTGAAAAGTCCCTGTGTCTTCCAGGCAGACGAAGATTTCCAGCAGAACTTCATAAAAACAAACTTGCAAGAATCTCCTTAGATCCATGCTTCACGTTATGGAGCAAATAGCAAGATGCCCAAAGACAAAATCTATTTCAGGAGAATGATTTTGCTAGAGGCTGAAACAAGTAAATTGCATGTACCTTCTCCTTACTCCCAGTCAGAGAGACAATGGAAATGTGATTTCCTCCTTCTAGTTTTCATCCTTTTCTATTCCTACCTCTTTTAACTTCTGGATTCTTAAAATTGTAACTGATGTTAGATGGGAAAATTAAAAATCTATTGAGGATTAATTAAAACTGGCTGTAACTTTTCCTCAGTTTTTGCTTGAAGAAGGGACACAGTGACAGACTCTACCTGCTTTCTGATTTTCTTCTCTGTCTTTATTCTTCTGCCTCTCATATTTCAAAGGCACCCAAGCAATGTGGAACCCACATACTGTTTTCCCAAAGAGCTGTAGTGTCCATGTGTTGTTGGAAATGCTATGTGCAGTGTCTGGCCATTTCCAAAGAAGCCCAGAGGAACCACTCATGGCTGCAAACTTAGCAATGCAGGCTTTTGGAAAACCTTTTATCAAAGACTTTGGGTTTTTTTCTCCCTCACTTGGTTAGTTTGGCTCTCTATACCTAGCTCTAAAGCTAATCAATGCCCTTCCTCAAGAGAATTAATGCAAAAGTTCTTTCTAAAATAGCAGGGTTTCTGTTTATAACTGTCATCAGTCCATATATTTTCTTGCATAACTCTCCACTGGAAGCAGAATCACATCATACCTCCAAATGAAAGGATTTGAAACTAGCTGTGTAGTTGTCGTTTACGATAAGTTCTCTGCTTATGTCAAAACAGCCATCACCTTCTTTCCTGAAGTTTCCACAAAGCAGGCAGGTCAATGGTTTGAAATTTCAGTTAAGCTGGCTCTTGGATTATGGGGTTATTGCTGTAAATTGGTTCTTGTCCAATTTGAGTACAGTCTAATTGCTACTTTGCAGTGCAAGTAGATTTCAGTGTCAGAATAATCAAATTAACAGGGATGACCCTTCAACTATTCATTGATGCCTCTGCTGTGTTTTCAAAGGTCTCATTTTTTAATTTGTCTTAAATATGTAAAGTTCTTATTGCTGTTCATTATGCTAAAGCATCTAGATGTGTATTGAGTGTGTTATAAAATAACCCAGATCTCAAAGTTTCATTTAGGCCATAAGGAAAAGGAAAAAAAGGAAGGAGAATCACTGCAGTAAAAGAGTGCAAAGTATTGTGTAAAGACTCATTGACACTGAGGGGAATTATTTTTTATTTATAGAAATAATTATTTCATTTCAATTATGATGTGTAATTAGGTATTATTTTTGCATGCAGAAAGAACATATAGAAAGAAATCCAGCAGGGGAACGAGGCTTGTCCAGTGCAGTCTTTGTTGTTGAAGCTGGAAGCAAATGCCTGTGCTTGGAGATGCAGCAGAGGTTTACAGCAGGATTTAGGGATCTGCTTGCCAAGTGTGCCCATCCTGCTCTGCCCTAAGCAGCCAGCAACTGGAGCTCAGTGTCAGCCTTAGCTGGTGTGAAACTTCTCAGAATTAGACAAGATCATTCCCAGTTTATGAGCTGATGTGTCATGGTGGCTTCCAGCAGTAGCAGTGAACAGAGATGAAGATACAGGAGAGGCTCATGTGGGAGAATTAAAAAATGTCATTTTGTCTGGAAAAAATCAGTGTGTGTTGGACAGGAGAGGTGCAGCAGGGCTGTGCTTCCCTGTGCTTTTCCTACTTGGCTCTGGACACGCAGCCAGGTGATTCCTGTGTCACTGAGTGGGTGTGGCAGAGCACTCTGAAAACTCTGGAATGTGGGACAGTGTGGAAGTTATTTAGCTGCACCTGTACTTCACCATATCACTGCTGTATTTCCTCATAAACCAGTTTTCACTTTGAAACCGTTGCTTTCTCTCCCCTGGCAAAACACTCCCACCTGTGTGGCTGGATATTATACTGGCTCCCTGGTTTTCCCAGCTGCAATGGCTGCTGAGAGAAATTGGGCTGCATTTGGGCTTGGCATAGCTTAAGAAAATAATGACATTCCATTCCATGTTAGGATTTTGATGCACGCTCATAAAACACTAAACAGTCTTCTGCTTCCTTTTTTAATCTGGGCTGTATTCTTTTGCCAAAGTGAAGCTGAATTGGCTGACACACACCTTGTGTTCACAGGGAATTTAATGGGAAAAATAAGAAAACAATCGTAGTCCAGCTATTAAATATCAATTTGAGATTAACTCTGATTACTTGTATTCTTTGGGATGTTCTGTTCCCATGAAGCCATGAAGTATATTTTGGAAAGTAACAATATTAGTAACAAACATTTAGAGATTAGCAAAAAATAGATTTTTTTTCCCCCAAAAAAAGCTTGAAAAGAAACTATGTGACATGGAAATCAATGTTAGATGGTTTAAAGAGCTTTTTGATTTTGTGGATTTGATTTATTTTTAATGTATTTTTTAAAATTTATTTTTCACAGATGTATCTACTGCTTTGGTATTTGATAAAAGAAAACTAATGTAACAAAATTAAATAAAACAGAAAAAAGGATGATGTATTTAACAGATAAGGATTTTATTTAAATGTAAAACTACCGTTCCATTTTCACCAGTGTTCGAAATTTAATATACACAGAAGTCCTTCAGGTTCCTATCAGGGGAACTGATGGTCTCACAAATTATATTTGCAAGTATAATCCATAAACTGTACTGATAGAATGTCCAAATAATAATAGTAACTAGCTCTTGTGTTTGAATTTAGGTGTGATAATTTCATTTCTGTCCCTATATAGATTTATGGAATGTTTCTCTGCCAATGAGAAAACAGTTTCAGTGTGCATGAGAGTTGCATGTATTTTTGTGGAGGTGGGAAAAACCCTTTAAATTTAATCTTTGCCTCAGAATATACTCTGGTCCCAGAGGCTGCTCTGAAAATGGTTACATTTTTCTGACAGCTGTTCAGTCACTGTGAGCATGTCTTCAAAGGAGAGGGCCTCATTTCCAATTGGCAAATTTCTAATATTAGGTTTCAGACTATAAAAAACCTCACCCCAAACCCTTTTTTACTTCATGGATTCTTGATAAAATGCAATCAGCCCAGAGGGAATTTATAATTCAGCAATTGCAGCAGATGATTACTACCTGCAGGAGCAATCACTTATCGTACATCACCTGCGGACTGATGAACCGTTCATTATCAAGGGTTTAATTGCTTGTACTACATCCTTGTGGCAAGATACACACACACCCTCCTTTATACATATGGATAAACGCAGGCCACTTGGTAAGGATGGGAAATGCTCTGCTCAGATTAGATTTTGCAAAATGAAAATTACTTAAAATATCTAAGAAATACCTGAATCTAGAATACAGGTTCGCAGTCTGTGTTCACCCATTTCTGCATCTAGTTGAAGACAAGAATTAAACAAGACAGAAGAAAAGAGTGTGTTTGTGTAGGCCTTTATTAATTTATTTGAATCTGGATTTTGATGTGAAGATTTTGGGATTCTTCTTCAATCTCCTCTATTTTTTACAATTTTTAAGTGAGCTGATGTCATGCATTTAAGAAGCTTGTGATGGGATCACCATCAAGAGGTGCTTCCTCGTGTGTACTCCACACATGGGCAGGAAAAGATCCCTGGGCACAATTAAATGTAGTCCTGGTGATTGTTTTATCTACAGAAGTTTGCCAATTATTATATTACTACCTCAAAACAGTGCCAGATGTATTTAACACTAACAGTATCAATAACAGTTAGTGTTAAAGCTGGGAGCCAGCTGCAAGGTATACACTGAGACAGCCCTAGGTACAGGATTGAGGCAAGAGAAAAAAGTAAACTAAACTGAAGTAATTCTGCTCCTGAAGCCATGTGAAAATGAAACAAACTCTGAAACCATGAAGAAATCAGAAGGCTTATTTAAATTATTTTACCTGAAGCAGTCCCTAATCCATCAGCTGAAAAAAGCCAGTGTTGCCTTCCCTCTGGGTGCTGCTCCTCTGCAATGCGAAGTATGGAGCAAAAAGGAGTTGGTTTGAAGTGAAGTGTAAGGATGAAAAGGTTACATGAAGCTACCATCATCAGTCATTGGGATGAATGTGAGCTTCCCTTTCTTGTTTTGGTTTATCTGCTACTGCAGTCCCATGGGAGAAGTGCTGTCAGCAGCTTTGGAGAGCCCGTGTGCCTTTCCCAGGGAGCTGATCTTGCCTGGAGCTTGGCCAGCACCTTGGCCACAGACCTGTGCTGCCTTTCCATCTGCCTGCCCCGGGTCTTGTCTCCACAGCTGGGGCCACAAAATGTGGAGATTTGCAGCCCCTGTGCACGGGAGGAACAGGAGAGTTTCTGGACACTTGGGAGCCTGGGTCTTATCTGCAATTAAAATGTGAGTTCCATGATTAAAGGGATTAATGAGGCAGCCCAAATGAGAACATTTCCAAAAAAGCAATTTTTGCAACTATTCTGGATTCCATCAGAAACTTCTAATATTGTTCCTTTGATATAGAGTTAATCTTCTCTATAATGAGAATATTGTGAAATACACTACTGCCAGGAGTGTGTAAATATTTTATATGAGAGGTAATATAAGTAGGATCAAATCCTGCTTGCCTCAGTCATGCAGCTAGTCCCAGTGCATTTAAACAGGAATGCCACAGTGAATAAAGCAGGCAGGATTGGTCCTATATGCGCTCTTTTTATATTTCATTTTCATCTTGAGTTTGGCTTCATTTGTAATTAACACAGTATACTGATTAAATCATTAACTGTGTAGTTTGTCTTTCATCAGCAGCTTGTAGATTGAGATCCTAATGAACTGTAACCCATTGCTAGGATAGCTATAAAATTATGATTTATGGAGGCAAATATTTTCTGTTCTGGTATCATTGGTGATCAAGAAATGATACAAACAAATTTATCTAAGAGAATTGCTTCCTCATGTCTGACAGTGCTAGAAAATTCATCATAAGGATATCTGGGATAAAGGGAAGGATGAATTTTTAATTCTTTTGAAGCATATTAAACTGAACTTCTTTGAGATGCCAAGTGTAGAGATTAGAGATTTACTGAAATAAAATGGGAAGTGTCCTTGCTTTCATACAGCTGCTGTCAGGATGGTGGCAGTGTTAAAGTCAGTCTCACTGGAAATTACTTTGTAGTTCTATTTTTCTTGTTTTTCTATCCCATCTGCTGAAAGTTTTAAGTTTTAAACTTTTTGTCTTCTAGGTCCATCTATTTCAATAATTGTCTCAGCACCTTTACATTGTAATATTCTAACGAAAAGCACCTAAGTGACCTTGTGAAGTGTAGTAAAGCCAGTGCAAAGCAGTGCTCTGTTTACAAATTTTATTTTCTTAGCAGTGTCTTAAGGCAGCGGTGTTCTGGCAACATTATAAAACTACTGCCATCTTCACAGAGTGGCACTCTGTAGTTCTTGGAAAGTCTTGGAAAGATATCCACTCTCTTCCTGCTAGAGGCACGTGTCCCAGAACAGATGTTACAGTACCATCTCCCAAACATACAGCAATTTATAGAGCCCATAAGTGCTGCAGTATTAACAGTCCTTTATCCAGTAGATGCCAATGTCATTTCTCAACAAGCCATTAATTGCAATAATGAGGGTTGAAAATATCTCCAGCAAAACTGAATATTTTGAATGCTACGGTAGGAGAAACAATCTCACAAAGCCACGTCTGGTTATTTAAATATAGTTTATAGTGGCATTTACAAATATAACTTTGTAACTATCTTTATGAACTAGGACTAAACGGGAAATGAGGGGGTACATTTGGCATAAGAGGTGATTTAAGACTCCTTTAAATGCTCCAGTCTCTTCTCCACATGGCTTATTGCCAATAATGTGAAATATTAGCCACAAGATGTCCTCATGAGAAAAATGTTGGTTGCCAGCTCTTTGAAAATAGGCAATTGTTTCTGTCTGAGCCTGTGCAAACTAGGCCAGTGCTTCCCTTTTTTAAGCATCCAGTGGTTCTGGAAACCTACGTAAACCAGCAACGTGTCCTTTGGGCAAAGGCAGTGAATGCACTCTGGGCTGCATGAGAGGAGCATTTCCAGGAGGCTGAGGGGGCTGATCCTCCCCCTCTGCTCAGGCCACAGCTGGAGCTCTGTGCCCAGTTCTGGGCTCCCCAGCACAAGAGACAGGGACATACTGGAGAGCATCCAGCGAAAAGCAGGAAGGTGAGGAGGGAACTGGAGCATCTCTCCTCTCAGGAAAAGCTGAAAGAGCTGGGGACTGTTCAGCCTGGAGAAGTGAAGGCTCAAGGGAATGTTCTCAATATATAGAGGTACTGGAAAGGAGGGTGCCAAGTGGACAGAGCCAGGCTCTGTCCTCTCAGTGTGCCCCTGCCAGGACCACAGGCTGTGGGCACAGACTCAAACACAGGAGATTCCCTTGGAACATCAGGAAACACTTTTCCACTGTGAGGGTCACTGAGCACTGGCACAGTTTACCAAGGAAGTCTTCCTCCTTGGAGATGTTCCAAATGCATCTGGACATGGTCCTGAGCTTTAGCTGGCCGTGCTTCAGAGGGGAGGTTGGACCAGATGAGCTCTGGAGGTCCCTGCCAATGTCAAGCAGTCTATGGCTCTGAGAATGAAAATTTGTCTTGTGTCAGTGCTTCAGATGTCCTGATGTGTTTGGAAAGCCATGTGGCTGCTTTAACTGGCCCATTTGCTGAGTAATATCCTGAAAATATTCTGGTACTAGCACTGTTTGACCAATAAAAGTTATCTGGTAAATCACCTGAAAACATTAACAATTTTTTTTTTTTTGAAAAAAAAGTTATTGAAACAAAGCAGAAAATTTCCTATTATGTAGTAAAATGGACTTACCCAATCACTTCCAGCAGTAACTTTCCTGTTACCCAACGTCAAGACAGAGTAAGAAGATTGGATATCCCTGTGATGCCTCAGAAGGGATTTGCTACAGCACAACCAAACCCCAAATTTGTGAGTACTGATGGGGAATTTCACCATTGAAGAGCTGTCCTGGGAGTGGTCAGCAGTAACCTGCAGAGGGTTCAGCTCTCACAAACACAGTGAAAACCAAAAGGAATTATTTATCATAGCCTAGGGATTCTGAGACTGTCCATCACCCCAGGGGCAGGAACCTGGAATATGACCCTATTTTGGGCCAAAACCTGCAGAGGAAGAAAGGGACCACAAATCATGGCTAGATGTGATAGAATGTGATCTCCCATGTGTCCCAGCGACTCCAAGGCCTCTCTCCCTGGGGAGCAGGTACTGGCACCTCAGGCAGGAAGGGTATGAGCAGTGGGCAGGAGGCCCACAACAAAGGATTGAGTTATCTGCAGCAGGAACTCTGCAGAACTCTGCAGACTGGTGACAGAGTTTAGCTGGTAAGAGTTAACACGCATTCTTTGTTGAGAAATGTGTGACAGAAATGAGAAAATCCTTTCTTGCAACCAGAAAAGCAGGTTGAAAACAGTGTTAGGAAGATGAACACGACAGCAAAGTGGACAAGGGAGAGTTAATGACAAGACATCTAGGCACCAATCTTTTATCTCTAGGGGTTGTAGAGAAATTCATATACTTTCTTTAACGTGGCTGGATTAGAGACTAGGAGAGAATCAAAAGCAAGTAGGATATCCTGAAGCAGTGAGCCTTGGGTTTTTTACTCCTCTCTCCTTTTTTCACATTGCACCATGCTCCTTTCCTTCAGGTTTTGATCACAGGTTCCAGTTTGTCTGCAGTTCCTCTTCTATCTTTGATCAATGTTTGTCTTTGATCTCCATGTTTCTGTCTATTCTGTTCTTTTGTCTCCAATCTATGAGTATTATATTCTTCCTTTTTTTTTTTTCTGTGCTATTATTTGCCTTTCAGTGGGTCTTTCTTCTTGTTTCATTGTACTTTATCTCAGTCCAAAATGGTGTACTGGGTGTGAACAATGAATGAATTGATTTCAAATGAGTTGATGACAGTGCTTAGCCAATCCATATCATACATAACAGCACACTGAGTGAGTATAGTAAGTGACTCAAGTCAAAATAAATTCACACTGATTCTTGGCAAATCTATATCTTGGCTGTGGACTGACAGATCAGAATGGTTTTGTGTAACCAGGGTTTCAAGAAAATGTGTCTTTAAGTAGAAAAAAGAAATCTATGTCTGCCTTCTGCTTTGTTATCTTTGGATAAAACAGATTAGCAAGTGTGTAATTGATTAGTTAATTAGTAAGAGTGGGCCCTGAAGACTGGTTACCAAAGACATGAGGAATGATTACAGACTAAAAATGTGATAATAAAGAAAAAGTTTGGTGGTGCATTCTTGTCTCCCATAGAAAATCTTAAAGCCATGCAAATGCAAACAGGCTTTCTAGCACAGGTTGCTCCTGTTCCTCAGAGATGGAGCTTCTGTATTACTGCTCTGGGACTTAGACATGTGAGTTGAAAGAAAATATAAATAACTAGGAAGAGAAGACTAATAATTGGAAAAGCTTGTCAGAAGCTCCTTTGTGTCATGGTCCCAATCTTGGGTTTGCCACAGACTCATTCCTAATAATTCCAACCATTGAGCTATAACTGTTATCCAAAGAATCCTGTCTGAATTTAAATTAGTTTTTCAGTTATTCTTTTCTGAGTGGCTCCATCAAATATATATAAAACTAGGGGAAAAGGCCTTGTTGTTTTTTATATACAAGTGCTCTTTCCAGAGCATGCCAGAACCTGACATTTCTTTGAAGCTTTTCTAAATTTCAAAGGAGGTAATACATTTAAAACATCTGAAAGTTTTTATGTCTCTCTCTCTAATTATTTTTGATGCGATACTTCTCAGGACACATAAAATAAAACCATTTTCTGCCTGATCTTAATTGAGGAGACTCTTATCTCCTTCTGTAATTACTGATGAACAAGATTTCTACATGGATTAAATTGCACATTCTCTCAAACTGGAACAGGGTTATTATTTTTTTTTCTTTCACAGCACACTTTTCTAAAGCTCTGCAATGTCTCCATCCCCATGTAAACAGCTTATTTACAGCTGTCCACAGCTGTATTACACTGACAGCTATATAATTACTTTTATTTCTGCAGATTATAGCTACCTTAGGTATTCAGAGAGGATGCGTAAGCATAATTACTGTAAGAAGAGAATATTACCATGGTGATTCCACAAGACTTGCAGGAAGGATCCTGAGGAACATACTGAGTTCAGAGGTGTTTACCTCAGCCCAGGTAAAGCACAGGGACTCAGGCAGATCCACTTCTGCTCACAGCAAGGGCTTGCTAAAGGTGGGCTTCATCTCACTTCACTCATAGAAGGTCAAGGACATTTGTGTCATTCAGCCACAGCCTGATGGGAATTCATCCCCTGAAGTTCCCAAGGGGGTTACCAGGTGACCTGGGAGCTGGGGTTTGGTGATGTGGGAGGACAGAAGTTTGCTCAGGTCACTTTCCCATGAGGTTTAGCACCTTGGAGAGTCTGCATTGCAGGGTCCTTGGCTCACTGCTGAGATGTTCATGGGTATTTTCATATCTTTGGACTGAAGCTGGATGCAGGCATTAATCAATAATGTGCTTTGGCCTCCTCCATGTGTTACTTTGGCATTCCTCCAAGGAATGAATTTCTGCATTGATTTCTGGTTCAAAACACATCAAAGAAATTTGAAATACTTTGTTATGCTGAAAAAAAGTTTAAATTCTTCTTTGTTCCAGATTTTTTTTTTCTTTTTGCCAGCAGGACCTTTGGATAAGTAATTTTTATCATAATAATCATCAAATAGAAATAATTTTCTGCAATGATCATGCCTCCTGGCATTTCCCAGTTGTGTTTCTGAGGTAGCATGTTGGGTTTTAAATATACTTCTCCTGTATTTTTCACAACAATGTAAATATCGTGTTCAGATGAAGTAGTTTATGAGTCTTTATGTATCATAGCACAGGCAGATAGTTGCAGACTTAGTAGTATTTTCTGCAGAAATGAAGGGAACTCCTTACACCTGTGACTCATTCACTGGAGCTCTATGCACAGACATGGAGCCTCTTTTAACCCCACCAATCCTTAAGTGGGTTAAAGCAGTGCTAAGAAAGAGACAAAAACCAAAATTAAGCAAAAAGGGAAGTAAGAGAGCATAACAATCCCAACTGAAGTGTTGCAAAAATACCAGTAAATAGCACAGATTTTCTATCAGTGCCTGGAATGTCACTAAACCTACAGAATGTCATTCTGGTACAGTGTCTCTGGCATCCAGACAGAGCCTGTGAGCATTGTGGAAATGTTGCTTATTCAGTGTGTCACCAATACAGGAGTGCCATCCAGTGAATTGCCTTTGCTGACCACAGGTGTCAATAAAAGGGAAAAAACCCCCAAACTGCCTAGAAAACCAGTTCAGCTCTATTCTTTGGGCTCTTAATTTTACAGTTCTGCTCAGTAAGGTGTAACTGGGTTTGAAGTTAATGATTGTTTTGGGAGTACTGCAGAAGCTCATGAAGAATATTGAATATTCCACTTGTGTGTCTCTCCCTGACTACTGGTAAAGGCACATTTTTCATAGTGCTATTGAACACTTGTTTGTTATCTTGGAAAGCAGAAGTACCCATATATCAGAGTATCCCTCACATGGCCTTTGTTTACTGGTAGCTGGCAGGAATTCTAAGTAGATAAAATAAGAAAACTATGAAGCAGGAAATTATATTTTGAAGGAAAAGAAAGCCACAACTGAGAATCCTGAAACCAGTAAAACACACTAGAGTCTCAAAAGCATGGCTTTCAGCCCAAATAACAAGGCATCATGGTGTAGCTTAAGTCACAGTTCCAACTAAATCTTCTTTATAGTATCAGCAAATACCTTTGGCACTTTGTACTGTTATGATTTTATTATTTTCTGCATGTTCTGTTCAAGGATTGACTTGAATAGACTTGGGAAAGTTGATCAATACAGACACAGCAATTATAGATGAATAAATTCCAGGCCTTCTCCAGCTGAATTGTAGTAAGAGTTGGAAGCTGGTGTGTGTGGGGTTCACTGAGTTTTCCCAGTGAGACTGTCAGATTTGTTATTACTGAACAATCTTGTGTGTGCTGTAGGCAGAAAAAGCTGCAGGGTTGTGTTTAGAATAATAGTGTGTTCACAAATAGTACTCAAAGAGCTCTGAAATATCACAGTTAGCTGCATCTTCATTCTGTTATCTCACTGCTTCATGCTTCTGAGACCTTTTCCTAGCAGACTATGAAATCATTCCAATGTAAGATGATAAATCAATAGAACAAAACAAATTGGAGTCAGTAGGAGTGCATTTAGCACTAACAAGACCCATCTGAGTTTCATATTTTCTCTTGCTATTCTAAAACCAAGGCTTGTGTCAGAACTCATCTTTTTTTTAATTGCTCTTGCACAAAGCACTGGATATTCTTTTAAGGGCTAATGGAAAAGAGCAGTCTCTCCAACTCTTCACAAAGTCATTTTTTAAAGTAGGAGGGAAAAATGTGAGATATAAGAAGAAATACATTTCATATCACCTAGGGCAGAAGGAATGGATGTTTGTATTTTTGCACTACATCACAATGTACAGAGATGGCTTTAGGATAAATAATTTTAAATATTTTCAGGAAGTGAGAACTCAAGACATATTTAGAGGTGGAGTGTTGGACGTTATGTCTGAAGAGGCAAAGAGGTTTCCTATGCTGTCCCTGAAAGTATTGAAAGTTTTTGGGTTTTGCTAGGTTTTTTGCTTGGTGTGGAAGGAAAACTATTGAAACATCCCTCTATTGCTAAACATATTTCTTATCTGCCAATGGACCTCAGCAGCCTGTAAATTAAGGAGCTGAGACTCTATTCTTCTAGAGAATAAAAGACTATTAAACTCTGCCTCTTTCACCTGATGTTTATACTGAATTTTTCTGCTAGCAAGCACTAAAGGTGTTTCATTTGCTGATCTGTTCTATGATTTGATTTCCTAAGATTAAGCAGATTTTACAGAGCTCTTTTTCTGTTCTTTTGATAATACTTCATCATAGTTCCTTTGCTTTAGCTGATTCCAATAGTGTCCTTGTAAAGAAATGTTCAAGTCAACTTGATGATAAGTGACTTTATTAAGAATATAAGAACACCTAGCATTCAGGAAAGTCTTTCATGCACTCACGTGTTGTCACAATATTGTCTTCCCCATTTCCAGAGATGCTTTCCTGTTGTTGAAGGCCTCAGCAACATTCTGGAGAGTTCATGTGCCCCACTGTGTCCTGCAGCCACTCCATAAGGCTGGATTTATGAGCCATTTCAGGCAGTGTCAGTAGAGTTTGGAAAGACCTGCAAACTTGAAAGAGCTCAGGAAAGAGTCTTGGGGCTTGAAAACTGTGTTTATGTTCTTATAAAATCTTCTCAAAATAATTTGCTTCATGTACATTCGCACTGTTGAGTTGGTTGGAAAGGGTTTTCATCAAGTCAAAGGAAAAAACCACAAAGGGGTGGGAACTGAAGGGGATGATTAAGGGGATAAGTTTGTCAGTGATACAATTTCCTTCCCTTAAATAGTTAGCCTTTGTTGCAATGCATTCAGCATTGAAAAGTTATGCAGGGAGGAGGCCAACCACAGTGTAGTGGAATTAATAAAGCTGATGAGCTCTGCTCTGACATGTTAAAGTGGTGCCATTTATTAGAAAATGTTTTCAGTAACTCTGTTCTGTTTCCTCTTGAAAGAGAGAAGGAGGTGATGAAGGAGCCAACTTCTGTCCAAGAGACACTTAATGTTCAGTAGTTTGGCCAGATTATAAGCAATTTTGAGCTGAATTGAGGATTTTTACAGTTTGGTAGGAAATGATTGGAGGACTCATTATCTTTAAGTGTAAGAAAAAATTACTTTGCCCTAAATACATAGTTACAGATATTAATGGCACTCTAGATTCAGTTGCATGTCACTACATGCGTAAAATTTCTATTAATGTGGTTCTCTTTCGAAGGAGGTGACCACTGAAATAAAAACCCAGCTCTTTGCTCATGCTCCTCTTTCCCTGTTGGCACCTCCTGTGGGTAAGGTCAGAAGCACAGCTGAGCTTCCAGCAACCCATGGAGCTTCAGCAGGTTCAGACACATCAACAGTACCTTAGGGACACACAGGCAGAAAAACCAGAGTGAGAGAGGGGTTAGAGTCAACTAAGTGTTCCCAGTGGCACTCTTATGGCAGGGATGGAGAGGCAGTGCTGGCCCAGCTGTGGGTGCCCATGGCTCATGCCAGGGTGGAGGGCACAGGGGGTGGGGAGGGGGCTCTGCCCCTGTCTTGTGGAACAGGCCTGGGGGTCTGTCTGCATTGAGACATGATATATAGATATATAGAGGAGAACAGAGATGCCTACATTTGCTAAATCATCACATTTTGTTTGTATTTAATTATTTTTGCTGTAATTATGAGCACCTGCTCATTCCTTGAGAACTTAGTGATCAGTTAGAAATAACGAAGGAATAATGTATTATTCCTTCACAGAGTAAATGAAATGAAATGAGGCTTTCACAGTAGCCAAGAACAATCTATAGATTAGGCAAAACAATACAGTACACGTGTTGTGTATGTTTAATTTCTTTCCCTGGATGTTAGTTTATGTAAAACTGCAGTTATTTCCATTGAAGTGTCTCCCAAAAACTAGTGAAGAAGAGAAAACTAAAAATATTCAAGCAAGAGTATAATAATAATCTTGATAATCAGACTGAAAGTGTGAAAACTTTAGAAGTGAAAAGCTCTTCCCCCCCCCCCCCCATTTGGAACATAAGTATGAACAATTGATTTTGATCTTGTAAGCCTTTAAAAATGCTGAAGTTTATATCGAGTGTGTGCAGTGAGCTCAGTTTCAGAGGCAACTGATAAGAGGTTTATATTCTATGAGTAAATGCTTGTTAGTTACAGACTATTTTTCAAAACCAGAAAAGATTACATTTAAGACACAAACCTTTCACTGTATGTGCCTCTTCTGACTTTTAGTAAGTGCTATACATGGATGTTGATTTCTGAAATATGTGAAAAATCCTGGTTTGATCTTGTCAATTAATTTCAGAAATGCTCAAAAACTGGGTTCTTGGTTGCTGCATTACCTTGGAACCATTTCTGGATCACTCTGTCTTAGGCTCAGAGGATTTGGGTATTATTTTAAGTTACATAGCTGTGGTCTGCAGAATTTAGGGGTTGTTTTTAAGTCAGGAAACAGACAAACTTAGAAAGGAAGACTTAGGAGTGGAGAGTGATCCCATTCTGGTAAATGCTTGATCACATTTTCAAATAAAAGTAAACACTCAAATCATTATAATTGAGAACTCAAGTACAGTGGCAATGTCTCTGTACAAGAGACTGGCAGTCAGGACTTCTAACAGATCCAGTCAGCATGTATTGGTCTTACTGGGAAAGGTGAAGAAAGTCGTCATGGCTTCAGGCCTGATTAGGGATGGTCCTATTTGAGAAGGTATTTAAGCCCTTTAAATGTGTTTTTCTTCACAGCATGCTTGATATCATATATATAATATAATGTATGTGTGACAGACTAATGCTCTGTCTGTTTGTTCACAGTGTTGAGTGTAGCAGAGTCTGGAGGGATCAGAGGACAAGTCCTGCTCCTGCCCTGCTCCAGGGGAACTGGCCAGCAGAGTGGGAAGGTGGATCCTCCTGCAGAAGAGTGGATGTGCATTCTCAGCTCAGAGAGCTTCCTGCAGCATCCTGCACTGGCACTGGCAGAGAGCGAAAAGAGGTGGGGAGTGTAGCAGGTGATTGGGAGCACCTCCTAGAAAAGCTGAGTGCAGGTCACAGACAAGCCTTGGAGGTGAGGGCAGAGGGCACTTTCCATGTACAGAATCAAGAAAGAACAGACAGAGCTTGCAAGAAAACAAGGAGCCATGGATACGTGTTGGACTAGAAAGGATGACAGGCCTATGCTTCATCCAGCAATAATTTAACTGGAGAGTAGAAGTCCTTTTATTTTAAGCTGGTTTTCCACCCTCAAAGTTTCTCTGCTCAGGAATTCTAGCCTGTTTTAATGTATTTTCAAATAACATTCAATTCTATACTTTTACAGACTAGTGTCTTTACATTAAAAGAAAGCAGATTCACCTCCTAGCCTTGGCTAAATGAAACTTTATGGAAAGTGTAATTTGAAGTAGGGCCTATTATTGGAAGGATTTGAGTAATGATTGTCCATGACATGAATCAAAGTAACTCTAAAGTCTGAACAGCCCAAACAGATACAAAAAGCCCCTGAGTGATGACTGAAGATCAGCTTTGTGATTTTGTTAATTTCTGTACCAATAAATCCAAAACTGAGAACAGATGTGCCAGAGCAAGAGTAGAGACTTTCCCTTTCAAAGGAAAAATCATTTTCATGATTAAAGACTAACTTTGAGGCTCTTGTCAATAGTTCCAAAATTAAGTTTGTCATAACACTTTATATAATGCTAATGATAAGCTATTTATTGTGTGGAAAATGTCAGTTTATTTCTTACTCTCTTCTTTTGATCTAATACTTCCTGACGTGTTGAAGTCTCAGTATTTAGGTCTCTGCAGTGATTATCCAGGGGAAACCCATGTAGCTGTGGAGAGGGGAGATGTACAAGGATGAGGTGCAGCACCTGTGGAACTGGCTGAGGGGTACAGTGGGCCCTGAAATGAAGAAGCTCTTTATAACTTTGATCTGGCATCACAGTGGAATCTTTGTTGCTGAATTATGAATTAGATATGTTGCACAGTTTTTGTTTTTAAATTTCATTAAGGCATTTCTAAGGGCTCAGGCCTAAAATCATCATCAAACTTGAACCACCCAAAAGTTGAATTCAGGCATAAACCATCTTTTAGCAGATCTTTATGAATCCTTGTGTTGATAATACTCTCTAATTTATTGACTGGGAAGTAAGTAATGCATCATCCTCCTATTTGTTTCCCAGTCATCAGAGTATGGATAGTGGTAAAATATTTAAATAAATTCTGAAACAAATAATTGTAGATAAAATTCTCTTACTGTGCTCACAATAATCTGCATTTCTATAAATACCATTTAGTATCAGAAACAAACTTAAATCCTGCTTTTGACTAACAATTATTATTCTGTAGGAAATTTAAAGCAATGATGGGATTTTTTTTTTTCCTGTTTAAAGAGTATATGTAAGTTAGAACTAAACTGGCGCGTAACTTACACAAAGCTGGAGTTAATTTAATGGAGTTAATTCTTAAGGCTCAACGGCTGCCCTCAAACCACAGATTATCGATTTATTGGAAAAATAACCCTGGTCTGCTGAGAGCTGCCCTGCCCTCGGCTGTAAGTCCTTGTTAAAATCAGGTGATAAGAAGTCATGGAAGGACAAGAAGCTGGTAGGTGTTTTCCTTGCCGGGTTTGTCTGTATTTGGCCAGGTGCTGCTCAGAGAGGGGTGATGGATGGTGTGTGCCAGTGCAGTCCCGCAGCTGCCCCTGTGACCACACAGCCCCCAGGGAACTTCACTTTACAGGGGCCTCGGAGAGTGACCTGATTCGCAAGTTTGATCAGGCTGCTTTGGGTCTAGTTCTGACAAGTCTTCGATACCTCCAAGGCCTGTGCCAGTGTTTGGCCGCCCTTCCCACAAAGATTCTTGTTGTGTGTGTCTGGTTGTACCTGTCTCTGCTGTCGTGTCACCAGTGCCCTCCCGCCGGTGCCCGAGAAGCTCCTGGCAGCGGCTCTCCCGCCTGTGTGTGCCAGCCCTGGCCGGCTCCGGGCTCTCGGCGCCTTTTCCGTCCCGGGGACGCCGGGCTGGAGGCAGGAGCGCGGCGGAGCGCTTGGCGTGTCCCAGGGAAGGGAAGGCTCGGCATTCCCGGCCCGAGCTCCCGCTGGCTCTGTAGTTTGCATCCACTGCCCCAAGGGTGCACTGCTGGCTCGTGTTCGCCCTTCCCTCTCCCAGCCCCAGCCTCTCCCCCGCCTAGGGAAGCAGCGGTGACCCAGGAGTGCCCGGGTTTGTTCCGCCTCAGCCCCCGCTGTCAGCATGGCTGGGATCCCTGAAAAGCTCCCTTCCACAGTCAGGTAGCTGAGTGCGCTCTTGGACTCTCCAGATTACCTTCGCAGCGGAAGGAGGAGGTAGAAACACAAGAGTAGCTTTCCTCCAAAACACACAGTGCCTTGGAACACTCGAGCAGTGTTTGAACAGTGCAAGTGGCCACTTGCTGCAGTATAAAGTGTTTGAAAGATTGAATGCTGATTCCCAAGTTATGACCTTTAGTAACGTTTTTAAAAGCTCTCCACTTTCCCCCCAACACAGGTAGTCTTACAACAGACATTAGCAGCTAACCAGGGTACTGTGAAGCTGGCTAAGGGGAATTTTCTTTCCTGAAGATTTTCATCAAGTGAAGGGGTTTAGACTACCAGGAAGATGGTTGTTTCCAGTGCCCAATTTCTTTTTTCCCTACTCAGTGGGTGATCAGAATAGAGAGCTATCTTACCAGATGCAATATTTTCAGATGGAGGAACACTTAACTAGCAATACTTCTATAGTTAAACAAAAGTGGAGTTATAGCCAAGCATATTCTTTACACCCACACATTCTATATTTTTCATTAGGTTTATTCATAGTTTTGCCATTGACAGAGAAATAACTTTAAACATTCTTCCTCAGAGGAAACAAATGCTCTAGTTCAGGCTTCCTGAGCAGACAGGCTTTGTTTATTGAGTTTTACACGTGTTATATAACTCCTCTTATCACACATTTAGGAATTCAAAGGCAGGTTTCTAGCCTGAAGGTCTCTGATAACATTCTATTTTCTCTTGTATTTTTCCTACCTACAGTTTCCAAATTTGTGGCACTATTAATACTCCATCAATAATTTTAGCTAGTCTCTTCAGATAACAACAAAACCTAACTTTGATGATAGAGGTTATTTTCCAATATATAAATTGTCTGTGATTTATAACCTCTTTATTATTAATATCTTATTTTCCATGGATTATTACGCTAAAACCTTATTCAGTGTAGCATAGAGCAGTTAATAATTAGGGTTTCCCATAGAAAATTTAAAATAAGTATATTGAAACCCACAATCAGAGAGTTGTATCCTTTCAGAGGAGGATACTTTATCAAGTTCTGTATCCTTTCAGAGCAGATTTGTACAAACTATTTTATAGCCAAGTGCACTTTCATTATTTGCAATCAGCTGTATTTTGAATGCAAAGAATTGGAATTCTTTGTACTTTGATGAAAACAGTGGGCACATTTTTGCTAAGAAAGCCTTCTAGTTTCATTGTTTGAAGAGTGACAGCAGTGCCTGTTTCTTCTGCAGCCCATCTCTCCAGGGGCACCTTCTGAGGTAACCCCGAGCCAGAGCCAGAGCCAGAGCCATCCCTCTGGTATACATGTCTCCCCATTGCCAGAGCAGAGGCTTTTGATCTGCTGTCTGCAGGCTCAGCCTTCTTCTCAGACTCCTGTAATGTCTGCTAAAGATACTTGTGCAGATAAAATCAGATTTGTAACTTTAAATCAGTCAGATCTGTTAAAAGAAAAAGCGATGCTTCTCCACGAGTTATGTAATAGAAAGGCTGAAGCTGGGTTGCCAAAGCTACACAGCCACTTCATTCTTTGTGCAGGTTGCAAGAGACTTTTCCAACAGCTTTTGACCTAGTGAGAGTGCAGCCCTTATCCCCAGGCTGAATCACCAGAGCCCTGCTCTGCAGTGCCATGCTGCAGTTCCTGGAGTACGAGGACTTATGGCAAAGACTGCATTTTCTCTCGGTTCAGTGCAGTGCAGTCTTGGGAGGGGAAACATTGTGCAGTTTGCTACATAAATTGTAGGGTTCAGTGGGGAGCTCTGACAGCAAAGCTTTTTATGTATCCCTGATCACCACTGTGTCTCCAGGAGGATGTGAAAGTTTACAGGAAGCATCAGGAAGGGATGTTTACTGTCACATTTAATAAAGCTCCATGCTCAGAGAAAAAAACATGCAGTACTAGTTGTGGCAATTACTCACTGGAAGTGTGCCCCTTTTATCATGGGTTTGGTGCTATTTCTGTTGTGTGTAAGCTTATAGTCATGTAACTTGGATTTCTGAATCCCAGCATATGGGCTTTCTGATTTATTTGTGTTGTTGATGAAGGTGTGATTTCTTAACTTCTTTATCTGACTTTTTTTTTTTTTTATTCTTTCACTTCATGCCTGGATTTCTGACAAAATTTTAAATAGTGAATAATGAATTAAGTAAGATGTTTGGCTGTACCAAATGTTGCAGTGTTTTTTGGGACTCAGAAAAGTTGCACACATTCTGAACTCAGCTTTGGTTGGAAACTTGTGTGGGTGGCAGAAAACACCTATCTGAAGTGTAAAGGCTGAGGACTTAATGATAAAACTCATCCTTATGTTGTCAATTAATTTCCAGGTAGATTATGTATTACATGCTGATTTGAAAGTGCGACTTGGATTGCAGTGCAACATGTGCCCAGTGTAGGGTGTTAGACTGGGCTGCCCTTCTGTCCAGGACTTGTGTGCAGTTTGTGTTGTTTTCCTTTGTTCCTGTGTGGCTGTGGGTACATGGCATAGACTTCAGCTTTGTGGTCTCCTCTTAGGATTTAATTGATGCTTTCGTTTGTGATATTCAGTTGAGGAATTAAGACATTATCACTATTTCTAGTGAAATAATGATGAAATAAATTTTCTTTCTGTGTTGATGTATTGCAGATGATTGCAAATTCTTCCAGGAACAGAAGGTTCACACAAACCTTCTGTGCATTGACATGACTTATGAGGTGGCAGAACTGTGGAAAAACCTTACTGCAGGATGTTTTGGAGCAGCCCTCTCCAGTTCATCCCAGCCGTGGAGAGGTCCTGCATTGCTGTCCTCTCCTTACAGAACCAGGGAAGCCAGGTAGGGCTGGAGCAGGGACCAGTGCTGTGAACTGAGCTGTGGGGCAGGATTAAATCTCCAATTTCACCTCAGAATTTTTGTCACTTCAGTTCTCCAATTGGAATAAGGAATAATGTCTTGTTGGAGAAAGAAGTCCAGGAATGATTGTGAAGCAGCCTGGTGCTGTGGCAGGGCTGGCCTGGTGCTCAGGGATGTCGTGTGCTATCACACAGCTGAACAGACAGCAGGAGATGTGAGCCAGCAGGAGGCCACTGTTTTATTAAAACTGGAGAATTGTAGGCTGGGATATCACCTCTGCAGTTCCCCAGCACTGCCTGCTCTGCCAGGTTAGACAGAGTGCAGGAGGGAACACCCCTGAGGAAGATCCGTAACTTCCTTTAGGTTCTGTCTTGTACTGAGCACTCTGTGGCACATCATTAACAGCCTTCCTTCACTACAGGATCTTAGCGATTAAAACCTCTTTAATTACATAAGGCCTCTTGGGAAATATTATCTAAAAAATTAGCAAAGAACATCAGAAACTGAGTTACCTAGGCAGCTGAAAGGGTTTTTTAAAATCAATCTAAGTAAGCAGTTAGAGACCAGTTAAAAGTGGAAATAACCTTTTGTCAAATGTGATATTTTTAAGATTTCAGATTACTGACTAATCATCACTAATTAAGATGTTAACAGAGCAAGAGCATCTGGATGCTTGTTTCTGTGCCTGAACTCTTCTGAAGATGTGGCTGATGTGTATTTTTCCTGCATTGCTTTTAATTTCTATTTTTTTCTCCAATCTGACAACCAACAAATCTAAAAAATATTGGTCCTAGGAGTGGGAGAAAATCTTATACTATGGTTTTTCACTTTTCATCTTTTGTTGGAGTTTGGTTTTTCAGAACATCTTATTAATTTTAGGTGTAGGTAAAACATTGACAAATGTATGGGTTTTGGGTATTTTGTGGGCCTTTTTTTTTAAAGTGCCATGTCCTTATTAGTAGACCTTCATGCTAAGCCAGATGACATTTAGAAAGGTTTCCATCATGTCTTTCTGGCCCAGTGACAAACTTAGAGAATCCCAAGGAACAAAATAGTTATGGAGCTATAAAAGCATTTGTATTTTCTCTGAAATAAGAGATCACCAACTTTCTGGAAATAGAGATAAATGCAGTGACCAAATCACTTGACAGGTTGATTGAGTCACACTCAGTATTACATTTCCTCAGTACCATCGTTAGATGTTTTGAAATCTTATTAATATCATTAATATTATTTGTCTCAAAAAAAGAACTTATGTTCCTGTACTTGACGGACTGTCCAAGACAGAGAAAAAGAGGCAGCAGGCAAGTGATTTGAAGGCACTTAAATCACTTTATTGGATTTTATTTTATTTTTATTGGTATTTTTTGGAGCAGGATCTTTGTGTGATGTGAATGCAGACATAAGAAAAGCGTGTGCAAAGAGAATCCTTCCAGCAGGCTGTGATGAAGATATTAAAAACAAAGTGGGAATTTGAAAGGGCACAACTGCTGGCTACTGGAGCTACAACCAAAGGTTTGTCAGAAAGCCATTCAGGGCCAGGCTTAACCCAGCTGCAGTGCAGAAGGTCCCTGTCCCCTGTGAGCTGGGGGCCTGTGCTCATTCTGTCATTGGCTTGGATGGTGTTACTGCAGAGGGGCCTTCCTCTTCTCCCTGGATATGTGTTGTGAGCATCCTCTCACATGTTCACTGTACTCTGCAGTAATGGTCCCTTCCCCTGTGAGGACCAGAGCCTGCTGAAAATCAGTAGATCTATGGAACAAACTGGATCCTGCAGTGAAGGACCTGAGCCCTGGCAGTGCCAGCTTTGCCCAGAGAGGAGGGACTGACACCCTGAAGTTCCCCACAGCAAGTTTCTATCACTTGTGCCAACTTGTTCACCAATAATGACCACATCTAGGAGCATAACAAAGGTTTCCAAACACTGATGTGAAGGGAATTGCTTTGATAGACAAACACTTGCAACAAATACTTTAATTTTTTTTCTAAAATTTGTTATTTTTCTGCTTTGTATTTTAGTTGCACACAAGGAGTATTACCTACAATACAAAATGGTTGCTACTCTTTTTTTTTTATGCTTCATCTTCTCAGCTATTTTTTTCCTCCTACCTTTAAATTGAGAGAGGCCACAATTTATACCATGGGATTAGATTCTCTTTGTTTTTTCTTCACTTCTTTTTTAGAGGCCTAACCCATTCATATGTGTGCTTTAAATTTTATCACTTTCCAAAGAACAAGTCTCCATATTAAAAACAGTAAGAGTTTGTACTTGCTTAGCCACTTTAATATTAACTTTGCAGTACTTATAGGTACCAGTTAATTAAGTTCTGTGGTAGTGCTGTTACAGCATAGGCAGGGACAGGTGAATTGATAAACAGAGTGGAAGAATGGTTTCCCTAAATTCCTAATGGGATGAAGCCAGCCTTGTGATGGTTTTTTTGGCCCCTTTATAGAGGCTTATGCAATTTAAAATTCTCCTGTTCAGTGTTCCATTTTTCTAGCACGTACAAGAGAGGATTGCAATGCACATCGTAGAGGTGATCATCGCATTTGTGAGAGACTCAGTTATAACCACATTTCCTTTATCTCTTCTTGATTGGTCCCTTTCTAATGTTTCTTCTGTGCTTCAGTACTATAAATATCCCTACTGCTAAACTGCTCTATTTTCTAAAATCACATCTAGATAGATCCTTTCTCTTGGTGTTATCAACATTATCCGCATCCAGCATCCTCCTGGCCGAGTTTGTGTACTCTACTTGCTTACAAGGAATTACCAAAGCTGCAGCTCATGGTGAATTGTCGGTTTATGGTGCAAGGAGGTGACACATAAAGAACTGTGGACTGCATTGTGTACAGTTGTGGAGAGACACATGCATACATTTACACATATTAAGTACGAAGATGTAAAACATAATACCTGCAGAATTCTGAGTCCTTAGAATAATTCATAGTTTCGCTACATTTCTCAGTATTATTAATTCAGCTGCAGGGAGATATAACAGTGGTAAGGTTAGATTTTCTTCTTCAGAATTCTTCTTTAGCATATTATTTTTGCATGACTTATGGGTAATGTGAAAAGCCCATCAGGACCCATCAGAAAAGTGCCAAACCTCCAACTTCCTTTCTGTTTAATTCAATAGAACTCTAGCTTTAGAACTAATTAGTATGATCTTGGTCTTGCCCTAGTAATAAAATGTAAAACCACCACAGTGCTGTTTGGGGGTGTGTTTAAGATACCATGTCATTTTCACTGAAAATTAAAAGCAACAAAGGCATATAAATGTTTTAGGTCCATGAATTAAGGTCAATTTGTGCTTTGCATTAAATATATATCAATATTTTCTAAGACGTCAGAAGAGAAAGGGTCACGTTCACTGCGAGACCAAAATGAAGCACAATTACCATTATAATTCATGCTTTATTTAAATTACAGTTTGCTTTAAAATAAAATTACAAATTCTTTGATGTTGTTTCTTAGAAAAACTGCCTTCCTGATGCTCTCCAATAGACATCATGTGCACTTTTTTGATCTCCAGATTGGGAATACATTTGAAGATAAATTTTGTCAGCCATCAGCAGATAGAGATTCGCATTAGGACAAAAACACCCTGGAATTAACAAGATAATTACATTTTAGATCCAATTTCTGCTTCAGAAACTAGCATTTATCAATTATACCATATTAAAATTCAGGTCTGAAAATAGAATGAAGCCAGAAAGCAAAAAACGGTGATTTGCCGCAATTTGTGAATCAGGTCCTCCTCCTGTTTACCCTAAACTTTGCGATTTATATATTCCAATAAGTTTTTCACAGTTTAAAAATCTCAGATGTGGAGGTAGTTTTGAAATTTGCTTTCTGACAGGCCTCAGGACATGTAAGTCATTCCTCTTCTCTCTTCTAGTCCCTACCAAGCGCTTCCTTCTCTGACCTTGTTGATTCTGGTAAAACTGAATAGGATGAGCAGAGTTTGGATGTGTTACATGTTTCACTTTTATTTTCAAATGCCAGTCAAGCTTTCTGAATCCATAATCTGCTGAAATAAATAATATTCCTGAAGCTAAAATATTAGGAGAAAAATTAAAACATACAGGCAGCAGATTTACCTACTCATCAAAGTCTTGGCAAATACACAATAAAAGTTAGCTCAATACAGTCTCAAACAACAATGAAATAATTGGCTTTTTGTTAAAAAATTTGTATCAGCTCTGTTTGGATCCGTAAATAAAGCCTCAGTCCAGTGGAACTGGATGAGCAATTGCTAAAGATGGTACTTGAATAAATATACCTACACTTAAATACCTGCAATCTGATTAATCTAAGTCATAAATATGAGCTGCAAGTTCCAGTGGGCTGCTTGTCAAATAACTGATAATTCTAGAGCCAGTCTCAGGTATAAACCAGAATGGAAAAAGAGTCTTGGAATATTTCAAGTTTCAGTCTTTGATTCATAAAGCTGGATAGATTTGTGGTTTGTAATTAAATGAAAATAATTTCAGTTTTTCACTATGACTGATTTTTAAGCTCCTTTTGGGAGAGAACAAACTTCCTTTCTGTCTTCATGACAGTGTTTACTTCAATGGGACTCTGCTTCAGCCTAAAAGGCATAGACATAATAGAAGTTTCTGTGGTGTTTTTGGTGAAGGTTATTCATAATGCATGTGTTCCAGAACTGTTAAGAATTTAAATAACTAAATTAAGAATAACAATCTTTTACCGCCCACAAGACACATCAAAAAATCCCAAGTACTCTTTTTCATGAATCTCTCCTGATCAAACAAGGGTGGATAGCCCTGTGATTAATTAATATTGAAAAAATCAGCTGACTGAATATTTAAAAGCAGAGATATACAAATACAGCTACTTTCTAAATACAGTTTCCTCATACTTGCTAGTCTATGCTCTCTTTTCCACCCCCCTTTTTTTTTTAAATAACTTTTAGGAGCACTCCAGTCACATCAGTGACAAAATAGACATCAGGCAACCAGCAGCTATCCATTAGAGTCACATCTGGTAGGTTTGACTGACACTCAGTAGCACTGATTAACCACAGAATAACATGCCAGAAATGTAACAGGAGATGTCACTTCTGCCTGATACCAATCAATCACTCACTCTCTGCAAGCACAAATGCACATTCACAGTGGAATGAGTTTGACCCACACTCTTATCAGAATAATAGAGAGAAACTATTGCCAGACTTCTGGATGGGAAAAATGAAGTACAAGGCAAATGGCAGGAAGCAGATTCACAGATGGGAATTCATGTTGTTAAATGGCACCATGGCACATGACCGTGAGAACCAGGCAGTTCCCCATATTGTAGAAGGTGTGTTCGATCCAAGGATTGCCAGTACTCCAGTTACAGAGCTGAAATATGTAAAATCACATAGCAAAATCCTGGTGCAGCATTTTCACAGCTCAGTGCTTTCAAGATCACTTTCCCACCAATACAGAAGATAAAATATTGTAATGCTTGCAGCAAAAAGCAAGGGTCTTAGAAACTGAGAGCTTCTTCTTGGCCTAGATTAAGCAGGGCAGTTAAGCATGTGCTAAAAGTCTGCCACTGATGTTTTTGTTGACTCAACATATTTAAGTTCCTTTGCATGAACATGCTTATGTGCTCTGAGTCTCTTTATCCTTGTGGTTTCAGTATTTCACCTCTCAAACTATCTTCATTTAATGCATGTCAGATTCCACCTTGCTAGCCAGTCATTCCCAAGGGAATATTTCTGCTCCTGCAGCTTGAGACACCACTGAATTTGGTTCCAGTTTCTTTGTGTTTGGTGTCTTGCCAGGCTCCATGGCATGATGTTGGGATAATTTGAATAAGTCATAGGGAGTTGGGAGCACAAAGACAGTTTTCCAATCCTCTTACAAAATGCAACAGTAAATATAAAAGCATCCTGTGTCTCCAGTTCATTTAGGCTGTTCCACATGGTCTCCAGTGCAACACAGTCCAAAATCTAACAAACATTGAAGCAGAGAGACTGCACAAGGAAATAAACCCTCTGGATTCCCCACAACTGACCTTAATACTCACATCCTTTGAATCTCTACTGCTCTATAATAATTTTTTAGATTTTTGTATACCAGAGAGGAAGATTTTCTATCTTGTATTTTTTGAGGCAGCTGTGTGTCCCAGCTGTTTTAACAGATACATTGTACAGTAACGCTTACAAACTTTTCTATTACAGCCTGTTAAAGCAATTGCAGCAAAAAATTATTTGCCACAGCCTCCAGTTCTGCCTATATTTATGCTAGATTGGTGTAAATCAGTGAGGGCCAACTCAAAGCAGGGATGATTTGAATGGGAATAACAACTGAGAACAGAACAGACTTTTACATTGGAAAGAATCAGTCTATCTACAAAGTCAAATACCCATTACATATAATTATTTCCTGAAACAAAAAATTGATTTGGTATCTAATATACAGCTTGCATAGTATGTCACAAGAAATGACTGTGCAACAATCTTCTTTGAAGGAGATGGCTTTCTGAAAGCAAGCCGTATGCATAATGCCCCCTAATAAGAGATGAATCTGATTGAAAATAACTGTGCAGATAATCTCTTTTCATTTTTAAAAGCACTAAACTCTGTGTGATTGGCACAATTGCATTAATAATTTATAGCCATTGGGAATTGTTGGTTTCTGCCTTTTTTGGGAGTGTGAATCATGAATGATTGCTCATTTTAACAATATTGAAAAAGATTGTAGAAGTAAAGCTGAAGGGAGGAAATGTGCTGACAGAATGTGCAATAATTGTGTTGGCCAGCCTGGCTCCTGAAGCTGGCTATCAAACATGCTTTTGCTACTCAGCTAGTGAGAATCCTTATGTGAGGAAAACATGAGCTCCAGAAACAGTCTCCAGTGGCTGCTATTGTTTGAAAGCAATGAAAACTCCCTATATTGTTTGTATTTTAGATGTGGTATAAAATAAATTCCAAAATGTGCAACTAGGCTTTATTTGTTTTGTTGCAATGTCAAAAAGCTTTAACACTTAAGCTGTCACTGCTGTTCCTGACAGAGCAAAGTAGGACAATCAAAAATGATGCATGAAAGGAGCTCTCTGTGCTTGGCTTGTCTGTTTCCAGCATGCAATAGTATGTAATTGTTTATTGAACTTGTTTCTTTGGGGATTGAATGCAGCCTTTTTTGCAGAAGAATCAGGCCTTAAATATAGGATCAATTAGTATTCTTACCTTTTGAAATATGTGCTCAATACACTTCAGTTTTTAAAGTGTATATATTTCTATACTGTATCATGTACCATTTTGCTGTTTACTGTAATGATAAAATATAACTCATGTATTGGAAAATTCATTTTTTAGTCCATACAGACACTGAACAAAGATACCCAGACTTTGAGATGAACAGCTGGTGACTTCTGATCTATAAAAACAAATTTAATCAGTGTTCACAAACCTTTAAAAACATATCACATTTCTGTACAAGAATCAATTTTAATTAGTCAGAGGTTTCACACATCTCCACTTGTTTACCAAAACTGTATTAATAACATTTACTGTGCCTCTTTTAAACTACAATTTTAAAAAGCCTGAGTCCATTCACTAATGATGACATTGTGTCTAAGCAAGAGGTTCTGTTTAATGTATTTTGTTCAAATTTTTAAGGAAAAACCAGAACATTTACTTCTGACATCTGGTGCAGTAGGAATGCTCTCAGAAAGACCTGCAATCAGCTGATCACTAGGAGTAAGACTTAGGCAGAAGAGGCTCTCAGAGATCATGGTTTATGATTCTTCTCTTGCGTGTTTTCCCTCACAGCTGTCTGGGCTGCTGCCTTCATTTCTGCTTCCCATCTTTCAGTGGACATGAACCAACACACTTGGGACAGCTTTTCCCCAGCAGTACTAAACAACTGTGAGTTGTCTGAAAGTCCCAACCTCAGCCCTATTTTCTGTTAACACAGCACTAACATTGAAAGGTGCAATAACAAGTAAGACTGCCTTGTGTCCAGCTTCCTCAGCCCCTCCATCAGTGTCCAGCAGCTGCCGCTCACACAGTTCCCAGCGGCTCTTCCCAGCAGGGATGCCCGGCTGGCAGGGGTTGAGGCTTGTCCTCGCTGCTGTCTGGTTTCAGGTCCCAGGTTAAGCCTCGTGGTGAATCCTCTCAGCTTGGCAGAAGCCAGCACAGGGCCCTTCTCAGTTTTTCTCTGCTGGGTTTCCCTGCAGGGGCTCGGGGCAGGAAGGCCGAGGAAGCGCTCCCGGGGCAGCCTGGGCTGTGCCGCCCGGGACGGAGCCTCCGCGGTGCCCGCAGGGAGCCGCCCCCACCCCGGGCACTCTGGGCTCTTTGCCTCCCCTCTCTAGGCTCAGACCCGGCTTCCCTCAGCCCCACCACTCAGGCCATGCTGGGGTACGCCTTCTGCCGCGGCAGAAATGCTGCTCTGTCGCAAGTCAAGAGGGTGATACAATTTACATGACTTGGGAGTTGTGAAATCCTGATGGGATCCTCCCAGCCAGCCTCTCTCCAGCTGGCACTGAAGCACTTCTGAAGATAAACGCTACAATTTTCAAAAGAGCTGGAGGGAGTTGGTGCTTGATCTCCTTGGATTCCTTAGAAAATCCCATTTTTTAAGCTTTTGTAGCATTAAAATATAATGTGTTCTTCCTTTTTTTTTTTTTCTAGAATAACGGAAGACTTTGTTTACCAAAAATAAACTTCAAAAGCATAGTGTTTTAAGGTATCTTTCTTTTTCTTAATTGCAATGCATTTTCCAGTTCTTTTGTAAGTATGGGTATTGATTTGAAGGAGCCTGCATGGAGGCACTCAGTGAATAGATTGAAAAGATAATCCTATTATGTTCAATCTGACTGCAGGGGTTACTGTAATTTTATTTTTTCTGAGGAGAGGTGTAAGGCTTTTCTATGCATGTGTGGATATCTGGGTGTAAACCACATGCAGTAATTAGATAAAGTCAGCAATAACAAGAAAAGCTTCCTATTAATCATTTCTTGAGCTATTTTTGGTGTGATTATTTGTGAGAAAATTAGAAAGATCCGAACCTTGAAATCTTAGCAAACTACAGGCCTATTCCCTCTACAAAACAAGTAGCAAACCAGAAGATAAGTACAAAATACAGACTTCTAAGAAAATTACTATGTAGAACTGTCATTCTTGCCACAGGGGAAGTGATTATGACTTGATAAATCTGAATTCCCACTGGATCTTTTAGACTTACTCTATACTCCCTGGGAATTCTTCCTAGCAGCAATGGCTATTTCTTGCCTTTCCTTTCTCCATTCAAAGATGGTCTCATTTGTGACATTATTGGACTGACTTCACTATCACATGTTTATTAGCACATTTTACTCTGCATTTTTAAAACAAAAGTGAAAAATCACTGTGGTAGATCCCAGAAGGATCTGGGGAAATGAGTGAGCAGACCTGTAATTACTGATGTTGAATGCTACCTCATTTTCACATTAATTCTATTGAATAAATCGCCACATGGAGGCATAAGATCCTCTTTAGCATTTTGAATCTGATCTATAGTGATGATTTATAGGATTTATAGACCATTAGCCAATTGTAATTTTTTTTTTCCTGAGTAACATATAAGGAAAACACCCTACTTTATAAAAAGTGAGAAGTACCATATACTTGCGAAATTTTTTTCACATTTTAAGAACTTTTCAGTTATTTTCGTATTTTCTCCTCCCAGTATCTGGTGATTTTAATTCGGATTCAGAAGAGCACAATGGCTTTTGCTACTATGTAGGATGCAATGTAAATTATGTAAAAAGGAATGTCAGATTTGTCTGTGGAGCAAGGTCTTGTACAGCCTAGGAAAATTACAAGAATTTGCCCACAACATAATCTGAACACGGCATTTATAAACTGTAGTATATTTTATATCACGTTATTATTTGTTTTGGTGTAAGTGTAATTTTCCTTTCTTTTCCCAGTGTACATATGCCAGAAATTATGAAACTACTTATTGTCATTAGTAATGTGCATTTTATTATCCAGAAGTGAACACCTGAAAGACAAGAACAATCAAAGAACAGCAAAACATATTTGTTTTAAATGATGGACAAGGAGATTGATGATTCATAAGAGGAACTGTAAGTGTTGATTTTCCAGAAGGGATGGGGACAATTGATTAAGCTACTGTGCTTTTGAATCAAAAAAGATGCACTGAGCGTAAGCAAGTGTCTAGTTCTTGTGCTTTAAACTGCAAACAGGATCACATATCCCACACTGAGTTAACAAGCCTTTACTGTAGGTGTTTTCATTATTACTTTTACATTACAGGCAAGCAATTACATTGAGTATAAAACCTTTTTTACACTTCACTGATTACATTTTTAGTAACAGCTCATGAACAAATTAATCACCTCTTCAGAGAGTGCTCGTTAAAAATTGTCTTTTTTAGTGGTTCTCTAAGGCTTTTCAAGTTTGTGTAAACAGTGACTGCAGCTCCCACCCTGCTGCCTGCTGCCATGGGGTGACAGCTCCACAGCTCCCGGGCAGGGGGAGCACAGCTCCGTGGGCTCTGTGCCAGCCCGGGCTCTCCCGGCAGCTCAGAGATGGATGGAGAGTGCCAAGATTGTTTAGGACAATTATTCCATCAACCCATCTTCTTCCTTTCACAAACTGAGAGATTTAGATCACTCTTGAGTGTAAGGTCGTATCTGAACCCCATTAAAGGTGTGTTAGCAGCATTCCCTGTGCTCATCTGTTTTGAACCTAATTGTTCCTTTTATTTCCACAATTTCTTGTGGTCGTGAGGCTCACAATTTAATCCTGTGTTGTTTGAAGAATGAATTATTTTTTTTTCTTTCTTTTTTTTCTTTTCCTTTTTTTTATTGAATAATCTGTTTCATAATTTTAATGGATGAATCCTATTTCTCATAGTGCATGAAATGGAGAATTCTTACTTTTCTCAGTGTTAAAAGAGACATAAGAGGAGCTACTTCACATGCTGTAATCTCTCTATGCAAATACACACCATGTATTCAAGGTAAACCCAGTGCCTGGAGCTCTGAGCCCCTGCCAGGGCCCTGCCACCTCTTTGCAGAGGCAGCTGAACCTCCTCAAAACTTTTGGTTAAAGAAGGTGTATTACCAAATGATATCCAGATGAGATTATTTAACATTAAAAATCCTTATGCAGCTTTTAGGAGAATCACTTACTTGCTAAGTAGAGTGCAACAGCTCCCTGGGAGCCATTCCAGTCTATCAGGTAAATCTGTAACTAGTATCCAGTTGATCTGAAGCGTGGTGCTGTCATTATATTGATACAGACACACACATTAGAAAATATTACTGCCTGGGCTCAGCAGGCAATTCACAGACTAATAACTCAGGCAGTTTTTTTTTAAAGCCTACTCACTTTTGTTTCATAGTTAAAATATAAAGTCATAGTAGCAACAACCTTTTTGATTTTTCACTTAAGCATAAAACAGATGAGACATCTGTAATTTTTTCTGTGATTTCTATGCTTTGAAAATAGGCTATTATTTTTTTCTAAAGAAGTGATGTATTTTTGGTTGTTCTTTGTTTTCTAAGCACATAGGTTGTGTGGCTAAATTGCCAGCAACAGAAAAAAAAAAAAGAGGAAAGATTGTCAGTGGTTTTTGTGAAAATAAATTTAGTGCAGCCAAATGGAATTCCAGTTCAATTTGTTTGAATCACAATTTGGTTCTTTAGATGGCAGAGGTCCGTGCCCCTTAGAAGTAAACAGAAGTCCCATATATCAGCCTAAAGGTTTAAAATATATATTCATGACTAAAATAGAAGGAAAAAATGATGTGTCAACTTGTATCTACTGTACTTCCATTACCTTCAATAAAAATTAAGATAAGTACATTGAGGTGGATTTGGCAGCAAAAATGAAATTCAGGCATAGAATGTTGTGAAGTTTCCATGGACAGGAGCAGATGCACAAATCAAATACTTTGATTAACCTCCCCAGTTAATTAAAAATTATATTGCACGGTAGCCATTCCATCTGCTTCTGACTGGTGGCTTAAGCCTTCATTATTAACTAAGCATCACTTCTCCTTTTTCATACACTGACTGCAGGTTTGGGGTATGGAAAGCAAAGCACAGAGGTCTGATGGTTTATTGTCTGATGCTTAGAAAATGTATACTCTCTGCAGCTCAAATACAGGAAAATGGGTCTCTTGCCATTTTTTCCATGGCCTCAATATACCTCTGTCAGTGGAAGCTTCAAACAGACTCCTTAATGGGCCAACATCAATAATAAACTATTCTCATTCGCATGACGTGTTTGAAAGGAACAATGGGAACAAAGAGTGAATATTACATGGACTATTCCAGTCTGATACATTCTCAAAGAGAACCACAAAAGCTGTGAAGCATTACATACATACAGGGTTGACTGATTTTCCTTTAAAATCACATTTGAAGGGAAGATTCTTCTTAAAAATAAACCAAATCAGGCATACTGGTATTCCAGGCCTAAGTAAAATTAGAGATACAAGTGGTTATTGAACAAGAGATAAAGACCAGGCTTGTGGCAAAGGAAGTAGACTAAAACTGGGGAAAACCTGATGCTTATTTATTTCTCAGTTTCTTTGTAAGATGGAGAAAAATTGTTCAACAGTGTAACTCTTGATTTCAATTATGAAATACTTTGAAAAAATGGAAACAAGTTTGGGTCAGCAAAACTGTAGGTTTGGCTGACATACACATGGTCTTTTCAGGAAAAAAAAGTAAAAATTAAAGTGTTTACCCAGCTCTGAAATTGAGGGCATTGACTACATTCAGTCTCTAGAATTTTCATCAATGTGTTACTATGGGAAACACATGTAACATCCTCTTCTACTCATCCCTCATGTGTAAAGGGTATTTATCATTAAAAAAAAAAAAAAGAAAAAAAGCGCTTGTATAAGAGAGCTTAGGCTCTTTCTTTGTGCAGTGTGTGCACATCAACTAGGCCAGGTGGGTTTTGCCTTTCTTTGGACTGGGGGCTCTACCTTTATAAAAATGTGATGTGATTGGGATTCTTTTTATGTTGTTGGTCTTGGCACCAAATGGGATCAGTGGGCTAATTTATCACTCAGTCTTTCCAGGCAGATGTTTATTCAAATACTTTAATTCTCATTGTAGATTCAACTTTGTACTAAAGGTAACTCTGACAGAAATAAACTTGTTAAACTGTGTGGAGCACAAACATAAGAGTGTAATTACAGTGAGCAAATAATGGAAGAGAGAAACAAACTGGAGTTGAGAATATTCACAGCATTCACAGAGAACAAAAATCACATTTGATTTTGTAAACATGTTGCCTGGTAACATTGGGATTAAGACCTCATGCAGTATTTTAGAAGCATGTTTAAGATGAAAACTTCATATTATTTGAGTCACTCAGCCCCTACTGACAGGTTGTCTGTAGAACACCTCTTGTTTTTATTTTAGAATGCTGTGAATGATAACAACAGTGTTCCAAATCTAGTAAGGTCTGAAACGTTATATCAGTGGTTTTAACAGTTTAGTAAGCAATCCTAGGCTGCAGTAGTGTGCTTTAAAAACCACAGTCAGACTGATGGTCTAATTCACAGGTTTTTTGCTATAAAAATAAAAGTACAGTGATCAAAAATGGCAGTAATTGGTGAAAACAGTTTAGTAAGTGGCCGATTTTGTTATTACTGCTCCAACTCCAATGAAATTTCCAAACATTCTGCTGTTTTTAGGATACTTTTTCCTTCTGCCTGCCTCCAAACCATGCCACTCAGCTTGTGACAACTTCTAATAAACACCCAGGACCTTTTTCATAGCACAATAAAAGAAACAACTATTATCATAGTATTAAACTGTTATGTATAACAACATGTTCTGGAGCCAACCTCAGGCCATACAGGTTTCCTGCAAAGTAGGGGTCAAGAAAGCTGAAAAAGAACACAGAGAGCTGAATACAGAACACACAGGGAGATTAAATATCACAAGACCAAGATAAGCTCAATTTTAACTCAAGAAAGCTCCACCTGTCAGAAGAATTTTTAGCTATTGCTCTTCAAATTTTTCTTCTTTTCTCAAAGGTCTCTCTAATGTTCTAATTTCTTGTGCATTTTCCATCACTCTTTTGTGCTTAGATTATTATTATACGTAGTTTATTATTATAGCTTTAGTTTTGTGCTTGAGTTTATATTCGCTGTGTGAAAAAAAACTTTTGTACTTCTAAGTCTTCTGATGCAATAGAGATTTTTAAGACAACTGTTACTTTAATGCATCACCAATAAATAAAGCTTCAAGTCAGGATAAAAAGGAACCATTGCCAGACCATTTTCTACCATCTTATATATTATAAGATTTCATCTATTAAGGAATCTGTTAATCAGGAAAAAAAATTTGCTCATCTTAAAATCTCTCTAAGACAGAAAGCAAGTTCAGAAAGTTTCTTTTAGGTAAATTTTTGCATTACTGTTTTTTTTTTTCTTTTCCCTCTGCCTCGTTACTGGGAATTTCAGAGGGGTTGGTCAATCTTCTGTTGAAGGAAAAACAAATGATATGAAGTCACAGCATTTTCTTAGTTTAAACTCTCAGTTTTAGTGTGCACAAGCAGAAGTACTTATAAATAGCCTGCAGTCAATCTTGTTCTTAAATATACCACCCTAGACATCAGCAGTGCTCTTCAGAAAGGCACTGTCATAAGAGCTCGCCATAGTTACAGAGAGTCACAATTGCCTATTGCAAGGGCATCACAAAATTATCAACACATCTCTCTGCAGAGTTGAGCTACAGCTTTATCAGGTGATCATTAATACCTTTCCTCAGTGCTGCAGATTCACCCAGACCAAGAGCCATGGTCCAGATCAGAGGTATAAATCAGCCAGAGTGTGTGGCATGAACTTCATAGTCGCTTCATTTCACCCCTAGGACAGATGATACACTCCTGTTAGTGTTCCACAAGATAACATTATTTGGGTTGAAAGGCTGTGTTTGGATTATAGAAATGGTTGAGGTTGTGACTGCACCTATGAGAGCCCTAGCAACTGGGTAAAATATTCCCTGGAGTGATTGGGTCACCTTGCCCTCACACCTGTGTCTTGTGGAACACAATTCCTGCATTCTGGCAGATAGTTGGCAGCCTACAATTCTGTTGCAGGGATCTGCTTTTCTTCCCCCCATCAGACATTACTTTCTGGAATACAGATTATGGTGATTTGGACTCCTGGGGAAGGAGAGAGAGGTGTCTGGATTAGATCAAGAGAGAGGTGTCTGGATTAGAGCAGTCTTCAGCAAAGACTGGCTGTAGGAGTAATAGAGGTGAATCACCGAACTAGATGATAGGAGAGCAGGAGTGGATATCACTGGGGTGATTAGCAAGGAATTTCAGGCTCAGGGGAATTGTTTGTGAATGTATTCTGGAGAAGAGAAGATTGAACAATTAGTGCTTGGAGCTGAAGGTATTACAGAACACCAGATCATCTAATCCGGGCCATGCTCATGTAATTCTTTTGCACATTTGCTTCCAGAGGTGCAGACAGATCCATGTAACAAAAGCTCCTGAGAATTTGCAAGTATGAAAAGCTACTTAACAGACTAAACAAAGAAGTTTGATTTTCATTTCCTGAAGCTAGATATGGGAATATACTTCTGAGCAGGGACTTAACATAGTTTTATTTATTTTGCAGAAGATCCTTCGAGGCAGTTTGAACCCTGTTGTTACCACTTGCACTTGATGTTTATTGAAAAACTATTTTTCACGAAATCTTCTATCAAATTATTACTGAAATACCTGTACAAGTTTGTGGTCTGTGGATCTAATTAAAGGTTATAGTTCCACTAGAATTAGAACAGGGATATATTTGACCCTCTGTGACCAACATTTCTGTCCCTGTTTCTTATATTAATTATTTTCTGTATAGGAATCCTGAATCTATGGTAGAAAGTTATTTATTTGACCCTTCCCTTTGAGAGCTGTTTCAGACAACAAATATGTGAACAGACTGGTAAAGGAATTTTTCAAGCTTTACTTTCAATTGATCAGGCTTGAAATCATCGCTATTTTTCATTTGGGCTTTTTCTCATTTCTTTAAAATCAATCTGTACTCAAAAAAGGGTTTATAAACTGAATACTAACTAGGGGTATCCTCTCAGGTCTGAGCCAGAGTAGTGTTTGGTGATCCTCACAAGCACCTTCAGATGTGTAATGCACAAGTTTGATGGAATGCCTGCTGTGGAAATAGATTTGCTGCAAGGTCCCTTTAACTTCTGGCAGAAACAGAGACAAAGGGTAGATTAGTATCTCATCTTCAGAGAGGGAGTTATTTTCCTTCATGTTTTTCTCAAATAATATATACTGCTTTACATTATTACTTTTGATAGATTTGGACTAGGGGAGAAGATTATTATTTGATTCTTGATTGATAATTGCAGAAAACTACTGCTACTCTTACTCCAAAGGCATATGCAACTCATCTTGTTTGGGGCCTTTCCCCAAAAACTATCCAGCCACAGAACTGGGAAGGATTCCTCATGGCTTGCAGATACTGAGGGAAAACTGCAAATTATATACCTGCTTACTGCTAAATACAGCTGAATAATAAGAAACAGAGACAAAACTAAATTTCACTCACACTTGGGGTATGAATAGGGGTCCTTATTGACCCGCAGTACAAGATGGATGTTGAGATACTGGAGCCACTCTGGCCAAAAGGGTGGAGGCGATAAGGGAGCTGGAGGATGAGAACTGCTCGTGCTCAGTCTCAAGAAGAGAAGGCCAGGGAGGAGGAGATCTAATTGCTGACTTCAATTTCCTAATGGGAGGGAGTAGTAAAGGCAGAGCCAGAGTCTTCTCGAGATGCACAGCAAAAGGAATAAGGCCAACAGAGGCAAGATGCAACAAGGATAATTCCAACCAGTTGTAATGGGAAGGATATTTCATGGTGAGGGCAGCCCAGCACTGCCACAAGATGCCCAGAGATGCTGTGGCATCTCCTTCCAGGGAGATAATCAAAGGCCCTGAACAACTTGATCTAACTTTGGAGTTGTCCTTGGTGTGAGAGTGGTTGGATGGGATAACTTCCAGATATCCTTTCCAAACTGAATTACTTCATTGATTTCAGCTGTGGGTTTCTTGGTATATACATATGGGAATGTAAAATCAGAGCTGTGGAGGCTACCCAAGTGAGAAGTACAAAACATACTGATAGAAAAAAGAATGACATAACAAAAGAAAGAATCCTGTTTACTCTTTGGGAAAAAATCACAGATAGTGATTTTGAGTTGTCAATTATTGTTTCCAGAAAATAAAGCTTCTTTAAAATCTTCATGCAAAGCAAGACAGCTGAAAGTATATTATTTTTGCCTTTATATGAGACACCAACTGTTATAAAAGTTTTAACGTCCTTTAAATATTGTAGCATTCAGGAGGAAAAAAAATCAGAACAAGCAAAGAAAAAGTTTTTGAAAGTGTTTCTCAAAACAAATTAATATTTTCAAAAGCTGTAGCTTAGTGATTCCTGTAGAGGCAGAAGGTGTTGGCTCCAATTTTGTTTCTGTGAGTGCCTAAGTTGTTCAGTGACAAGATCCTGGAGATCTTTAAAAATATTCAGAAACAAGGAAGGTATTATATAGCTACACACACCACTGGGGCTTTGCTTGAGGAAGGAAGAGCTCCCAACAGAGCCAGGTCTAAGGCACCAAGAGGAGAGGGGAGTGCAGAGAGCATAAGCACCATGTATCAGAGGCTGGAGAAAAAAGCACTTATTGGAGTTTATATGGAGTTGGGTCCTGGTTTCTGCACATACCAGTGTATAGGTGCAGGAACACAGAAATAGTGTAATTACAGTAGGGTTTAGGTTACTATTTTTGAGTTAGTCTAAACACATATTTGGAAAGGAGGGCTTTCAACCATACCTGTATTAAAGGTATGAATAAAAAAGCCAATCAGGCCAGTGGAATGATTCAGTCATTCTAAGAGAACTGGCAAATAGAATAACATGTTGTAAAGATCTTTGATGGAAATTGGGATGAAATCTTGAACTCACTCTTTTTATGATGAGTAATAAAACCCAAGATGTAGTAGTTGATCTCCCAAATTTGCTGCTTTTGTTCCTTATAAAGTGAGTGCACAGAAGGAAGGTGAAATAGTTTATTATAGTGCAAATGCACCATAAGAGGAAAAATATCAGGCTAAAAAATATCAAATTTTCTTCTTTAGGTAGGGTAAAACTCTTTGAAGTGTCCTTCAGATACTTGTTCAATTTCAGTGCTCCTCTGGTTCCTGCCTATGGCTCTTTCAATATATTCATACTTACATGCAGGTCATTTTCACTCCTAATCTATAAGAGCTGGGGGACAGAGGTGATAGAAATAATGGTTCAATTGCACATCATATACTGTAGGTCTTTCATCTTGAATCTTCTTTCATCTTTTCTCAGTCTGCAGCCTCTTGTCACATAGGTTACATCAGCCTGCTCTAATAGCCTACACTTATCCAAGCTATAGAAATGTGTAAATTATGTTAACTTATACCCACCTGTCAAACTACTTTTCTGGGAGAAGGTTCCTTAACAAGAGAATGTACTGTGCCCCTTCTTTCTCTCCATCTGCTAGAAAAGCTCATTTCTTATATCCTGTAAGAAAAGGCTACTGTCAGAATGTACAGAGCAATCCTATTACCTGCTTCTTGGTTCCCTCATCATTTTCTGGGGTGTTGAGACTTTTTTATACATTATTTCGGTTTGAGGAGTTTACCTACTTTTGAACTCAAACCCACTTTGTTAAGTCACACTTGTGGGCTGGATCAGGCTCTGTCTCCCATTTGCTTCTGATCTTGGGCTGCTGTGTGACAACTGAAGCAGCAAGAGATAGAAGGAGGTTTAAAGTACAACTTTTCTTGCATGACTTCATGTCTTGAAGTGTGTGTTTATCTTTGTTTTGTCCTCAGCCTGTAGGGACTAGAAAACATTTTTGGAGAATTTTCCTGTTCTCTCTGCTATGTTCTCCAGAGGGTGGAAACGGAAGGAGAGATGACAACAATGTCACACACTTATATACATGTGAGTAATGGCACAAGCACTTGTTAAGTCAGATGTTTCTTTGAAACATCAAAAATTATTAAATTTTCATGGGAAGCTAGAAGCATTGTGTATTAAAGCACAGTCACCATGCTTTACATTTTTAATAGCAGCCCTTGGCTTCCCTTTCTGAGACCATCATAGAAGCACACCCATGAATAATGCTTTATTTAAAATATTATAAAAAATGGAATTCTGGTTTAACTCACTGATGTTAAATATTGTATAGATGTGGGAAAAGTACATAATTTTACAGGCACTGTTCTATGAGATGTGTTTGCATGGCAGCCTTAACATTTCACTGCCCTCAATGAAACTAAGGGTTTGGAAATGTATTTTGGCAATAAATTGCCAAAAAACCCAGATCTTCTGAACCATGGTCTTGGCTCCAGGAAGCTGCAAAAGTGTGCTGAGCTTTCTCTTGGCTTCTTGTAGAAATCCACACTTGGGCTATACATGTAAACAAAGAGCAAGGCCTGCAGCTCTCCATGGCATAATCCATGCACAGCAGGGACAGAAATGCCAGGTCAAACAGCAGGTTTTTTTCCAGGTCCTACTGCGTTACTATGGAGTAACATCTCGTGGTATAATAGTGCCAACTCAGGCTAAAAATTGTTCCACAGTCTGGAGCTGCTGCTGCACAAGATTGTGCATTCTGATAAGTTTCCATTACATGAGCACGTATCACTTGCAACAATTACCCAGAAAACAACACCAATACGCCCACAGTTAGATTTGTGTATTTTTAAAGTCTTAATTATTTAAATTACCAAATATTTAAGCATGATTATTTCTAAAGATTTCATAATCTTGCTGATGCAATTGCATTTCCATTTGTGTAAAATACTAGCAATGATATGAAACAACAACAAAGAAAACTGAAAGGGTCAACTCCTGGCACTCTGAGGGCCAGTATTTCTTAGTTCCTTGGTACAGTACTAAACAGCACAAGCGATTTTTTCAAAATGTATTATTGTAATGACATTGTAACTGTGTTCACCTGTTATGAATGTCATGAAGTTTGGTGAAAGCAAAGACCATAAATGGACACACATCTATTCAAACATTTTTTAGTGGGTGCAAGAGCAGGAAGAGTTTCTGATCTCATGGCTAAGCCCTGGCAGAACCTTACTCCAGAAGTGGTCCCTCTGTTCAGTGGGCAGCATGGAGACTGCTGCACTGGCATGGAGCTGTCAGAGAAATTGCTGTACACTGCCATGGCTTGAAGCTGTTGTTAATTGCTGTAATAATATATCTGCACACACAAAATACACAATTAAAGCTCTCATAGTTCTTAAAAGCTTAATCAGTACTTGCAAGGCTAGCATTTATATGTTTTTTATATAAAGAGCTGGTGTGAATAATTACTCAAAATATAAAATTCTAAGTTACTGCATAGGAGAAGCAGGTTCCCTCTGTGACATTTCCTCTGTCCTCTAGCTATGCTAGAGAAGATCAAGACACCTTCCACTGAGAAGAGAGGGAGTGCATCTCCAGTGGCAGCTTCTCTGAGTTCTGTGTAGTCCTTGTACTCTGCATAATAAACCTAAGAGAAGTTGGCTCTTTAAAGACCTATGTGAGATTGTAGCAAAGCCATCATTCATCTCTAAGAGATTAATGAGAGGCCTCCATTTGCCATCCCTCCTACAACCACCTCACACTTCCTGACTGATATTCCCTGTGGCAGCTGCAGTCAATGCATTTCCAAGGTAGTGCCACTTTGGCAACTTCATCCCCTCCTCAGCAGCTCTGCTTATGGTGGCTCGAGACAAGGGACAGGTCGTAGGCCACCTTTTCCTGGTCAGTGCCAGCCGAGCCCCACGGAGTGTAAATGGGCTGCTGAGCTGCCAGCTTGCACCGATTTGTTGTTTTTATTTATTTGTTGTTTTTATTTTGCTGCGAAGAAAGGTAATTCCTGTTGTTCAGCCAGTACTCTTAGACAGGGATGTTGCTTTCCATTTTGTGACTTTACAGGTCTGTAAAGCACATGAGACATTTATGATGTCACATTAGAATTCTTTTACTTAGAATGAACATAAAACTTGAGAATATTGCCTAGAGAAGAAATGTCCAACTAAAGAAAAGAGAAAAACATTCCTTTTGTAAAACTTACCAAAATCTTAGTTATAGTGAGCAGAGAAACAAATACCTCTGTATTTTGATAATAGTTGATTTGTACTAAGGCAAAAAACCATGCCATTAATTAATGAATGAATTTATTAAAGTATTTTCAGATAACATAATCTGATTTTCATATGGGCTGATATTCCAACATTCTGTTCAGGATTGGATAATTTCAGTGTGTAGTTGCTTACAAACAATTTTTGATTTAGATATAGATTGTATAACATTAACTCTGCAGTATGACATGCTGTTAGGGTATATATTAATTGTTTTAGTTTTGGCCAGTACATCAAAATGCATAATTTTTCTGTGATTAAAATTTTGTGGGCTTTTAACACACAAAACCAGCCCCCACAACACAAATGTTCATTTATTCTGAAGTACCCATTTATTAAACCCTCTGAATGGATCATTACCTTGCATCTGGTTCTCCTAGATATAGCTGTATATATTTAGGAAGCTAGCACTTTTCAAAAAGGACCCAAGTTCACATTGCCTGTTCCCTGCATGGGAAAGATCTGCATTTAATCCACCAAACCTTCTACTTAATGTGTTACAAGCAGTTCCAGTAGAACAGAACTTTGGATATGTTTTCTCCTAAGCAGTACTCTCTGCATTTCCATGTACTTTTAGATACACTTCTAAAGGAAATTTAAAATGTAGAAACTTTCTTCTGTTGTTTCATGCTTGGTATTATCATGGGATACTAACAAAAGGCCTGAAGCTGTTTTTAAGAAAGCATAAACATATGCTTTGTTCATTTTTGTTCATTTATTTTCAAATATGTCTTCTTTTCCTTGAAATTGCCATGATTCACACTGTTCTTCATATTTTCATCAGATAAACAACCTGATTGTGCCAATCCCTTAAATCCATTAATATTAATGTTTTTATCAGCAGACAGGCTAGGTTCTCTTGCTGTTCATTCTACTAAGGGATTTCCTTCTTTCTTCCCTGACTTTCCCTTAACACAGTGAACAGCACTGGGGAATTAGGAGAATTATTATCTTTAGTAGATATGCCACATGAAATTTTTTCCTTAGTCCTAATTTTTTTCAGCTAAATGCAAATGAAGCCATCCTAAGCAAGCTAAGCCTGTGAAAGCAGCAAGGAACTGAACCTGCTTGAACATTGAACATCTCTGGGAAACATCTACGTGGGGCATCAGCATCCTACATGTCAGCTCACAATATGTACCAGCTGGCCAAAATATTAGATATTTTAGTAAAATGCTTGTACATTTGGAGGTAATTTCTTAAGGCATGATCCCACTGTGTTGTTATCAGGTTTAAAAATCTAGCTTAGTAGAACAAAAACCCAGAGTGGAGGATGCAGAGGTTTCAGCTGTTTGAAGCAGTTTCTGCCTCGCCATCCCCTCTGACCTTGAACACGCTCTGCATCATTAGGGCTAAGTTCTTCTTTTCTCCAGCCCCATAAATCAGCTGTTTTTCGCTGTAGAGAGGTAGGGCTTTGATGGAAGTGGCAAAGAAAGGCCTAGGTTAGTTGTGAAAATAGTTTGTTCTTCAGAAATGTGACAAAAGAGAGTTTTTGCTATTACTGCTTCAGATAAGCAAGGGACTTGACTTTGGCTCCCTTTTTCCAGCTTTGTGCTCTCCTGAGCACAACAGGGCACAGCCACTGATTTTTTAAAAGCCAAAACAAACCTTTAAATTCTTTCAAGTCTGGCCTTGCAAACTTCAAGTGGAAGTAGATGCTGCCTTTAAGTAGCATGTAAACTATTGAATCTCACGAAAGGTAAGTTTTTCAGGAGCTTATTCTGAATGTTTTTGTTCATGCTGCCTTTAGGCAACTCTTTGATCATAGCAGTTAAGCATATTGTCGTGAGGCCTGTGACTCCTTGTGCCTTTCTGTGTCTCAAAGTTTTCCAGACTCAGTTCAGAACTGCATGTTTAGAAACTTAGAAACTTGAAGTGTTAAAATTTCTGAATCTGTTCCCCTCCTTTTTTTGTTTGTTTGTTTATGGGTTTTGTTTGGGTTTTGGTAGTTTTTGTTTGTTTGTTTTTACTTTTGTTTTTTATTATTTGTGAAGTTCTTTGTACAATTAGGTAGGCCTCAGTTCAATTTGGGTGTTCAGAGCGAGCCGTCAGCAGCCACAGCTGGGCAGGCTGATGCTGAGGAGCAGCTGGGGAAGGCGGGACGGGTCCCTGTCAGGGGGCTCCGGGTGCACCTGTGGGCAGCTGAGGTGAAGAGGCACGGCGGGGAGATTGCCCGAGGCTATGGGACGGGTCAGCCCAGAAAACAGGAGCCTGGCTCGGGAGAAAGTTTTAAAAGGCGTCCGTGAGCTGCGGTGCGGGGCTCGCCTGCGGCTGCTCGGGCACAGGTGAGGAGGGGACGGCTGCGGCTGGCAGTGAGTGACTTTGGGAACCCTGAGCCACGGGCGTGCTGCCACCCTGGGCCTTGCTGACATTAGAGAGCTGCACTGCAGGGACTGCTCCGCGCTCTCCAGGGGCCTGAGGTGAGGTGAGCCCTGCCACGGTGTCAGGGTGAGCGCACGAGGTGCTCGTCACCTCCGCTGGCTGTCTGCGGCGTGAGGAGAGTGCCTGCGGCAGATGCCGCTTCGCTTTGTCTTTAAAAGCAAATAATTCAGCGCTTTGGCATAGAATTGTTGTGCTTTGTCTTACCTTTCTTATGGTGAGAACTACAGCTCTTGTCCATGGGATGCTATATTGAGTTTAAAGCTGAACTTTAGATGGTCCTTAGAAGGCTGACTACCTGCATTTTCTCTAGGAAAGTGTGGGATCTTTGGATTAGCTGAAGGATTAAATCTTTTGTGTGCTAAGATTTTGCTTGGAAAGCAAGGGTGGAAAATGCCACTATAAGATCAGGAAAACTCAGAGCTAACAGGGACTGGAGTGGTGTGAAGGTTGTGGTCTGCATGGGAATGGCCACACTCCCTTTGGGACTGTCACTGTAGCAGGCAGGAGGCTTTTATGTGTGATTAAAGTTTTCATGGCATGGATGAAATATAAGCTACTAAGTCATTCCTAGAAATGTGATTGGAAATATGGCTTCAGTGATGAAGATAGAGCAACTTCTTGGTGTAAATGGTTAAATGGCATTGCTTTAGAGGTGTAGGAAGAAGTGCTGCGTTAAGCTAGCTCCTTGATGGGATAAGATATTTGGGATAAAGGATTACTTAACTAATGCTCGAGTTGAGAATTAAATTACTCAATAGATGGTCATTGTACTAGATTATTGCCACCTGTATTAAAAGTCATTAAAAGGAATTGATTGCTTGTGCTTATCTCTTTGTACCTTGTTTTCCCCTTGGGCTGTGAGGGAAGGTAGTGGGAGAAGCTAGAATAGAGGCTCTTTTTGAAGGCACCTGATGGTGCTGGCAGCCTGCTTTTCTGGGACCAACAGCTCTTGAGAAAACTGGGGTTTCCACAAGGCAAATTTGCTGTATTTTAGGTAGGAAATTAAACGGGTTGGGTGCAATTACCCTTTCCATCTGCCTTTTCAGTCTCACTGATGTGTATATGCCAAAGGTGGATGTTGGTGATCTTCAGGAAGCACTCAGGTGTGTCAAGGGCAGGTACAGGCACTAATTCTGTGCATAACAGTGGCAGGTGCTTGCTTTAATTATGGACAGAATGTGAGACTCTACAGGGACAGGAGAGGAAGAGTGAGAATATGTCTCTGATGTGAACTCATACTGGGTTTGTGTGGCTAAAGTATGGTTGAAGATGCTATGATTTGTCTAAAACGCCTCTGGAGAGGAGTGAATACACAAGAGCTGGTCTGAATTCAACTTAATTGCACTTGTTTAGCTCTTCCCCACCCCTTACATCTCTGAGGCAGAGGGGTAACATCTGACACATGTGCCCTGTCCAACCTTCAGTTGAACTCAGTAGAGGGGAGGATAACGAGGCTTTATTGTAAGCATGTGAGTGTCCTCAATGGTCTTATGGAAAAGCCTGTTTCTTCCAGTTATTATGGATGCAGTTTTCTTCACCTCAGCTACCTTTACATGCAGGAGTGAATTTCTGCTGTAGTGACAAAAAGGCTGATGCAGTCCATGTATAAATGCTATAAAATGTTAAGCAGGCATGAAAAGGCTCTGCGGCCTCTGCATTTGGCAATGATATAATTGTTATTGGAGTATCAGCTGGTGCTTGCAGGCTACAAGGAGGCCAAAATTTGGAAGGTTTAGAGAAAACCTTTTTTTTTGTCCCAAGGACAAACTCACCTTAATAGTGTATAAAAGTAAAGGCTGAAGAACAATGTGATCTATAAATAAATGCAGCCAGTTGACTAATTTGATAGAGAATTAATCAGTCAATTCAGCAGACAAAATACAAGAAAAAATTAATTTTACAGTCTAGTAGGAAGCAACTTGCATGAAGATAGGAATACATACTTAATAATTTATGTAAATTAATTGCTCTTAGAAGAACTTACTTTGGGTGATAATTATGTTATTGAAACATCTTATAGCCCACTTAGGATGCTTTTCAGGAATATATGCTGTAGTTCAAGTACAGATATCATATGTGGAGCAATAATACAAGGCAGTCTCATGGCCTCTGAATTTGTGAGGGGCTAAAAAATTCAGAGGCTACTCTGATCTGGGTGGGGAAAAAGGAACCATTGTAACATATTTCTTTAGCTGAGCTATGAATGGGACTGCATATTGCATGAAGTGGGAGAAAAGTGCCTTCTTAAAGGTGAAGCAAATCTGTATGATCCAGTGCTCTGTTTAATTGATTAACCAGCACCAAAGCATTGCCTGAATGAGGGAGGAGAGGAAGTATATTTTTGAACTGACAGATCCGTACTTTTAAATCCCTTAGATCAAAAATTTATCTATAATTAGCAAAAGGCATCCATATGGTGACTTTTGCAGTCCCAGATGGGTAGCTGTCATTTCGCACATGATCTTTGCTTCTCTTTTGAAGTAGAAATGAGTAATCTTGGAAATATTAATCTGATTTCAACTATATTTATCCTTCTACCAACAATGATGACACATTTTGATTTCTTTCTGGGTGTGCACAGTATGTGCTGCGGTGCAGAGGATTCCAGTTGCCGTAATTTTCAGTGGAAAGAATAATGATCACAGGGAACTGTAAGTAGGTTATTATGGACTATTTATGTATTTAAATAGAAAAGCCAAAATTTTCAAGAGTAATGATGCAAAGATGTGCCAGACTTGAAACTCTGCTGCAGACCTGATAGAAGATGTTCTGCAAGTGCTGGAAATTTGCTCCCCTTCTCAGTGATGTGTTACCTGGCACAGTAGCAGCTGTACATCTGCTCCTGCCTGGCAGGTGACTGCTAGGAATAGCTACGCCAGAACAAACAAAAAAAAGTAAAAATAATTTACGGTGCCAGAAAAGTTTAGGTATCTGACTTATCTTCTTCTCCTAAGTACTGCAGTACTAATCCAAAGCATGGATCTTTCTGCCTTTTGAATGCAGTTGATGTGGTGCCGTAACTTGTGTGTTTAGACTTCCATTTTATTTTTTGTGTGGTGGGGATTGGAAAGTTATTTTGTGTGTAAGGGGATGGTATTTTGTAGCAGGTGCTGTCTGTGCATGCCCTCCCTATCTCACTTTACAAAAAATATCTCGGTTGCTTGAGCTCAAGTATCCATGTAGAGAGGCCAGCAATCTCTGTAAGTGGTACAAAACCTTGACATTCCTCTTAGTAAGCATTCTCCTTAAAATGCAGTCTTATTTTGGACGGGAAAAAAATGTTACAGTACAGATTTTTGTTACCACAGGCAGCGTCAGAAGCAAGAGACCACATCCAATCAAATGAAGTAAATGGAATTACCCTGAATTTACTCCTGTATAAGTGAGAGCTTGTTTCAAGCCCCAAGCTACATGAAAATGATTGCTGTTCTCTTTGCCCCTATGAAAGCTGACATAAATACAACCTAGAGTGAACTTATTTAGCAAGTGATAGGGTACATTTTTTCATCATGATTAAAAGGCCTTAAGAATTCAAGTCTCAGATGCATGAAAGTATAAAGGTGCCTGAGCTTTGTCAAGATCAATAGGAATTAATGCTTAAGTGACTCAGGCCTAGGTATCTGAAAACATTCAATCATTTCTTAGCAGCTCCATGATCATAGTTCTTTCTTTTCAGTGCTGTCTTTGTGATAAAATTTGATTTAATTTTTTAAAAAAATACCTGTGAAGCACAGGTGATGAGAATGAATGTCAGAAGCTTCTTTTTTAGATTAATGTATTTTACAAGCAATTAATATTTTAGTATTGCTAGCCTAATACTAGGTGAAATTTTAGTGTAGTTACAAACTTCACTACTATCTGTATGTGAACTTTGCAAGCATCTGTAAGGGTAAAAGACCTGAAAACTAATTTCATTACAAGGGTGTGGAATACCTGCAGTCGGTGAGGAGGAACCCACACAGACACTCCGGTGCAGTTGGAGAACAACGGTCTCGTGTTCAGCTGTGTTATAACTTCAAAAGCATCCAGTACTTCATAGCTTGGAGTTTTTGATCTTTTGCCCTCAGTTGTAGCAGATGTCAGAAGAGAGATTTTGGTTTTCTATCAAGCTTATTAAAACCTTTTCTGTGATTTCAGCCTACTACTTCAAGTTCCTTTTCTGTTTTGGTTTAGGTACTCTTTTAACATTGCTGTACATAAAGATTAAGAGAATGCCTTTGGAAACAAGCCCACATGGGTTAGATCAATAAGAAACCAATAGGAAAATATCATTGTTGTGCTCTGTATATCATGAAACAGGATGAAGAATTGTGTGCATCCAATGATGAAGTAGCTTGCTAAGTGATATGTGGTTTATTTTGCTCCATGTTTTTTCTCAAGCTGTGATGATTAGATATCAAGAAGGAACTGGAGGTTTTACAGATATTAGATTAAATAACCTAGTGTTTAATATGTGCTGTGTTTATGTTTGAGTTGGGCCTCTCAATTATTGATTAAATATGTAAACCTATTAAAATTTTTTGTATATATACTTGAAGAACGTGCCAAAGATTTAAATATTGTGGCAGAACCCAGCTCCAATGGGTATAGAAGTATTTGCTGTGTACCTCTCATTCTAATAAATCATTCACAAATAAATTAAGCCACAACTAAACTGTAACTAAGGCCAAATGACTTGCGGCCTCAGCAGTGTTCAAACTTTACTTCTGAAAAGATTGTGGAAAATTGAAACAGTAAAAATTATTATTCAGATCAAATGGTGGATAACCAGTGGAAATATTTGAATTGCATGGTTTTCAAAAAGAACTCTGGAAGGTTTCTGTCCCCACACTTTTACCTTAAAACAAGAAATGTAAGGTTTGGCAGATTAAGACTTGACATCTGCTGAATCTTCAGGTTTGACTTTTGAATTTGAGGGTTGTTACAGGTTCTCTCAACTGACTTCTCTTCTGTTGGAGCCTACCAAGTACCAGTGGGCAAAAAGGGCACAGGTATTTTTCCAGTTGCAGTTTCTGCAGGAGATTTGTTACAACATTAAATTGGCACAAATCTTACGGAAAAATACCTAAAGTAACAAAGACCACTTAATCATACGCAGCACCCTATAAACTAGTACTTGCTGAACATCAGTAGATACCATGTCCAAGTCTTTCTGTCTGTCCAAATAGTTCAAGATGAGGAAATTCTGCTGCTATATTTCAGAGCTTCTCCTTATAAGTGATTGATGCTTAATAAGGCCTAAATTTGCACCCCATGAGTTGAGTTTTTTCCTCAGTTTTCCTAGGTGCAGCCAAGAATCAAAATTCAAATAAAAAGTTAATGAGTACCTAAAATTTACTCATTGCCATCTAATTGTTTTACTTAGAATTAATTGTTTACTAATTGTTTACTCTTAGAATTAATTACAGCAAGGGAGCAAAAGGCTGAATTAATAAGTTTAAACATGATTGTGAACTTATAAAGAGTTTTTGGGTGACCAAAATATTACATAGCTCTAGCTGGTAAAAAAACTTCATCTTGTGCCATCTTTAATGTCTGATGCACTTTTGTCAGATGTAGACTACACTATATTACTGTCAAATATACCTTCAAAAAACCCACAGAAGGCCCCAATCAATCAGGCCAGTGGAAACAGGAATCTGTTTTTTAAAAGGAAATATTTGTCCATAAAGAACTTAAAGGTGCTCAGTGGGTGAAGCCCTATTCAGGTGTGATTTTTACTCTCTACGACAAAGTTATAAACAATTCGTTGTATAATCACCAAAGTAAAGGAAATAGTCCTATCAACGTGTGTGCAGATATAGCACCCTCCAGAGAGGTTTAGAAATCTGATTCCTGTTCTGTTTCTCGTTCTGATCTTTAATTGCATGCTGTTTGTCAGAATCTGGGACAAACTTAGAGCTAAAGGATCAAGAGGAGACTTTTATTTTTTGTTATTGTCCATAGGAGTATGCAGGGATATTTTTATGTACAGCAAAATCTAGAATGCCTTGCAAAGCTTTGAAATCTAATTATTTCCTGATGCAAACTTTAATCTGCTGTATACAGTATGTAGATTTCCAAAGCCTTTAGCAAGTCTAAATGTTCTGTTTCTAATAGAGATGTATAGAAAACAGGCATTAATCTGTGCAGAGAGGAATCATTTAGAATGTAACAGCAGGGAACTACAGGAAGTATTGCCCTGTGTTATTGCACATGCTGCTTCCTCACAAGGCTTCAGGCAATTTAGAAACTGTGTGATTGAGAATAGCTTCATGAAAATCCAAAAGGATAGGTACAATCAATGTCAGTTAGTAACAAATCAATTAGATAAAGACTAATGTTCAATTAGTTTATTGTGTCTAATTTGTTTCCCACACATTTGTCATCCGTTTGCATTCTTAGGCTTCATTGCTGTTGGATTTATTACTGGCCTAAGGTCCCTTCAGATATTTCTCTGTACTTCAGGATCACTTAAACACCATGAATAAAATACATACAGACAGTTTTTAATAGCATTGAAGTGACATTTCATTCTGGGCTTTGGCCATACTCTTATTAGTCAGATCTGTGTGCCCTCATGTGGTTTGAGGGGCTTATTAGGCAAAGGGAATAGGTGGGAGCCCAGTTAGATGTAAAACCAATTTGAGACTTGCCTGGATTTTAGCAAGGAAGCAAGTTAATTTTGTATATACATGTATATTTTATGCACCAAAAGGTGTACAAAAGCCCTCCTGGTAATCCTCTGCTGAAGTTTCTGTGCATCCATAAATGGCTGTGGGAGGCATCCTTTTTTACAACCTGTTCCTGACTGCTCCTTAGTGCAGGTACATTCCCTCTTTTCTGACACAGGTGGGATGATCAGAAATTCCCAGTGCACAGTCAAACAGTACAAGTGATGCTGCTTCTGGGCACCAACAGGGCACCCTGCTCTGCAGGAATCTCTCCATATGGGAGTTCTATCCAAACTGCACTGGTATTCCATTTCCAGTGTCCATTTCTCAGTTAGTTGCAAGCTGTTTGCTTTCCTAAGGGATGCATCATGTTTCAGTACTTCAAAACTATGCATGAAATTTACAGCTTCATGAGTTATTTGCTCCTCACAAAACCAGGAGTCCTGGGACTTAGGTGATTAGAGAGTTGCAAGGCTGCTTTATCAGCCATGTTATAGGCTGAGTTACTGCCTTCAGCTGTTCTTTGTCTGCTGTTTACAAATACTTGTTTGCTTTTGTGCTTTCTGCTGCTTTTTAATCTCCTTTTTATCACTGTGTCACTAAAATCTGTTTATGCCACTCTCCTCTAGTTACACATTTTCTGCATCTCTTGATTGCGTAGTTGTAATAGTACTATTTCTGTGTTAATGGAAAGCAACTTTTTTTATTCTTTTTCCATTCTCTGTCTCTGAAAAGCAATTCTATTGGGTTTTTATTTATCTCTTGCTGCTACTCTTTGCATTTTACTAGGAGTAATTTCTAGATTTTTCCTCCTTTTAAAATTTTTTCCATTCTTTTTAAAATCAATGTAATCATCATCATCGGTCTGCTCCTGTGAATAGGAAGCTTTTATTCCATTGTTTTTTATTGAAACACTTATTCAGCTTGTTTTGTAAGGTATTGTTCCTTGCCTTTTGATTTAGAAACAAAGGCCAGTAACATCTGTTATCAAATAATACATTATTGGAGATTTGAAACAGTTGTTGAAGTGTTAGAAAGCCTTTGAAATCTGTGACTCTCTACTTGATTTACACTAATTGAAAATTTTACCTAACCATTTTCAAAAACATTAAAAGCCATGTTGCCAGATTTAATCCTTGACTTAGACTGACAGGAGTTTGTAACTGTCTTTCTGCCCAGTTAATTAGTTCATTCTCTAATCGGAATTATTGGGAAGGTGCCTCTTGGGCATGGTGTGGTGAAACTGTATTGAAAGGTGCAGGACTATTCAGTGATCCCATCACATGTAGATGTTAATCTGACAGTGGTTCTCTGTATATTCCTTATGTTCCTTTTCATGAAAAGCCCAAAGATACTCAATCATCCAAATTACATTTCCCAATCTTGATTAATCTGTAAGTCTTTAATTGGCTGTTCCCTCTATCTGTTCCTAACATAGGTCTCCTGTGTCAGCTTTTTTCCTTTTAGCACAGAATCATTCTGTGTTTAGAAAGCAGGAGAGTTTTTGCATTTCGTTTAATTTGATATGGCATTTCGAGTACCCTCCAGGGTACTTTTCTATTGGTCTTTTTAAATACATTATCAGAATATAGCATTAATTCATTACCTTAAATAATAAAATATTTCAGTTATTTATTTTTATATCATGAGGACTTTGTACTTCTTAGAACTGGAAGTTTCTTACAAAAAAGCAGCCCACAAGAGGCAGTGGCATTAGAAGTAAGGCAGAACAACACAAAATGAATTCCTAGGTTAAAAAAAAAAATCTCCAACTAGGATGAGACTCATAGGACGAGC